>JALLBB010000350.1:0-16799 GCA_036939735.1 Discostella stelligera | reverse complement strand
GGGCACCGCTAGGCCCCGACCCGATTCCCTATTCACCCCGGCATTTTGCGATGAATGCGCACATTTCCGCCACCTTGTCGGCTGGAATTTTGTCCTTTGGTACGTGACTTTCCTTTCTATCGCATGACTCAAAACACTCGCCCAGAACGTGGAATCTAATGCACATCTTCGACGACTTGTCTCCATTCCAGCTTGGCCTGTCGTTGACTTTTGCCGACTTGAAGGTGCGTCTCCAGCTCTCGCCGTCCTTCATCTTGAATGACTCGTGTTGGTCTGTGTTTTTCACGACGACTAATTCCTCTCTCTTCTTGTCTGACTTGTCTGCCTTCTGTCTCTTCCCGCCCGCCTCCTTGTCGTCGGCCGGGCGCTTGGAGACTTCGTTGTCGGCCTTGACTTTTTTGAACGTTGCAGGGAGAGGCATCCGAAAGTTTCCGTAAAGAATGGAATTTATGATGTCGGAGAAGTCAAGGTGCTTGTCGTCGACCTCGAAACGGTTCTCAGCCACTTTGCACTGGGTAAGAAAAAGTTGAACTCGTCTGTCAACCGCAAAAAGGAAACGGGAGGGAAACCACTCGTCCAGAGCGATCATGTCTCGGAAATTTTTCTTGTATTTCCCAACCTGATGTAACAGCTTGTTCAGTTCGAGCCGGATGAGGCTTTCAGCGCCGAAAAGGATTTCCACGGCGCCTACGAAATACTGTAGCTGTGTGCCGAGGGAGTTGTAGTCAGCTGGGACGATCACCTCTTGTTTCAAAGATGCTTTAATCTCGTCGACTGTTTGTTTCTGACCGTGTTCGTGAATGAGGTGGCAAATCAGGTAGTTTGCTTGTTTGACGTCGGACAGTGGCGGCTGTTCGAAAAAGGCAAAGGCGGTGAAGTTGCTTGGAGAACTGCTGTTGCCGTAGATGAATTCGCCGAGGTAAAGATTTTGAATGGTTCCGGGGGCAAAGCAAACGTCTGAGAGGTTCAGTGACTCGAACTGGTGGCTCAATTCTTGTTCCGCGTGGCCTTGGCTTGAAGCGTTCAGAAATTTTTTGCATGCCTCGGTGAGTGCCGGATCGATTTCTGCCTTGCTTGTTGCCGATGCATTTTCCAGCATTCTCATCACCGACGGATGCAGGAACTTCTTTGTCCTGTCCTTCTTCTCGTCGTCGTGCTCTCGTTTTCTCTCGATTTCATCTTTGCGTAATTGGTTCGAGGTCGCCGCTTCCTCGGTCTGACGGGCAATGCTTGCGGTGAGTTGTTTTAATACGTCGGAGTTGTCGACTGCTGATGCTGCCGTTCCTGCTCCGCCGTGAAAGTGATCCGCCGCCGCACCCGTGATGCAATCCAAATGTCGAGCTACACGGTAAGCCTCCAACTCTGCGTCGTCGGCGTTCAGTTCCAGTCTCGTTTCTGATACTCTTCCCGCACTTGCACCCCACGCCCAGGAACAGAAATCGTCGGCGTGTACAATGGCTTTGTCAACGTCGGCTAAACCCGGGTGAGCGTCGTCGTAAGCTCTTGCCGCCGTCAAAACTATCGGGATCAGTTCGCAAGGGTCTTGAGAGTCGGAGTCCATGATTGTGTCTCGAAGCCAAGGGGCAGGAAGCATAATGTTTGAACCTTCATACGAGAAAAGTCCGTCGGGGTCCGGGTTTTCGTCGGGGATGGCTAAGTCGCGCACGTCCTGAGCCGTCAGGCAGGCTGCAAGTTCCTCAGTTGATGGGGTGTTCATCTTGCAGTCGGCGACGGCGGACGAAACAATAAGTTGCACGCAAATCGCCGAGCGACCGAGTCCTGTGAGGCACGCGACCTTGTTCGATGGGCGAAGCAGCGTTCCTCCGAAATTCCTGGGGCTGTGGAAGAGCTTAATCTTCCGGTTTCCATCGACCAGGAGGAACACATTATTTGGATTGTCAGTGAGATTTTTGAGCTTTTCAGCTTCGGGCTTGTTTGCATCCATCGCTGCCGTAAAGGCCGCCATGTTCCGATTACCCTCGTCATTTTCGATTAATGAGTTAAACCAAAGTTTCCATGTAACTTGCGTTAACGTCGGCATTTTACCTTTTAGTTATCTACTCGATGCTTGAGCTAGGGACGGAGGTGCTGAGACGGGAGATCGACTTGGATTCGGACGCAATGCTCTCCAAAACTTAGGCTGCCACAAAATTTAAAACTAACAAGGACAAATTTGTCCGCCTGTCCGTTCCCGCCAGCTGCGTCACCGATATCCCCCTGTACTCTACTCCCGACTGCACCCTCCAACAAAGTATTACTCCTTGGTCTCTTGTCGAGTGAAGTTATACAATTCAATTACACCATATAATGAGAGAGGATGGAAAATCTAAGGTATGCAAAAGGTAAGCCCAGGTTACTACACAGTAAATCCTACAACTCTTTTGAGGAGAATCTGATAATTTATTTTGATCATAGGTTCTATCATTCTTCCTGCCATACGCTCTTCGAATTACTACTGAGCAGCTCGAACTCGACTGGGGTGAAAGCATTTCGTTTCCGAAATTTTGTTGCCTGTTCGCACTGCACAAATTCAAATAGGGCGTCATCATTCACGCGGACGCAAACATGTTTGTTGTTTCGGCCTAGCCTCAGTGTTAACTCATCATTGTTGTCGTCGCTCGGTTGCAAAAAAGCTTCAAGTCCCGAATCAAGATCACAAGTGTAAGATTCAAGCTTACTCGATCCAATCTCTGGATTCCTGCCGTCAATACATTGATCCGTGTTCCATGCGCGTAGGCCACCGCAACACTTTCCGTCATTAAGTCTACTACTACCATGCCACCAAATAGACCTGGGTTCACTTGCCGATGGTCCTACACACTCTCTCAACACTATGTCGTCCGCAGAACCAAAATTAGTCCATCCCATTGAATTCAATTCTAGACAAAGAGGAGACGCTTCATCCCCCCCCTGAACAATAGCTTCAATCTGAAACACTTCACTTGGTAATACACCTGCATCGCGATAAATATGCTTGAATCTATTGAGATACCATTCGAAATCTTCACATTCGAGATTGGACAATGAATTGTTAATGCTTGATGTATCGAGTTCTTTTCCCCGCCACTCCCGAAAGCTGGGAAATGTCAATGTCTTCTCGTACCATCGACCCAAGTGTGCCTTGACGGCACGTGCACGATTTTTGATGGCATCGCCAGCGCCGACCTTGTATTTTGCTTTTGTTTTTGGATCAGTACCAACACGCCACATGTGCGCCACGTATGACTCTGGCGCTGACACGATTTCACCCCCACACGTCCATATACGTAGCGATTGGTCGAGGTTTTCTCCGCCCCATCCCTTCATGGTTGAGTCGTAGCCACCAATTTCAAAGAACCACTTGCGGCTAATGGCCAACAGGCCGCCACTCATGATTGGGACGAAGGGTGTGTTATCTTGAATGCATAATTTAATTTTTATTGGATATAATAATGAGTAGGCGAGATTAGCAAATAAAGTCATTGTAAATCAGCAACATTCAAATTCACTTACCCGTCGTCCATTTAAACTCGGCATCAAACGTCAGATAGCATTTGCTCATTCCTCCACCGCCGGATGCAGGTCTACCGAATTCTTCCCATTTGCTGCCGAGTAGTGAGAGGGAGAACAATGAAAATGAATCGGGGTTAGAAAACCCCAACTCAATGTGAATAGGAAAGCAAACTCGCATATTACTTACTCGACATTCAGACTCGTAATGGTCGGAATAACCACTCGTCTGTAGTTGTCTTGAACTGCTTTAACATATGGGACCCAATAATTCTCGGCTGGCTTTACATGACAGTCGAAGAAAACAATAACATCACCTGTTGCCGCTTCGGCACCAACTTGCTTTGCACCGATGAGGCCCAATGCCGAGTCTACTCTCACATACTTGACACCGAATTTGGAAGCCTCCTCTTCTGGCCAAGAGTTCTGCAACGGCGGGTCACTTGCATCATCTACAACGACGATTTCCTTTAATATTTCCTCCGGCGTTTCGTAAAAGATCGACTCTGCAGTACGGATGAAGAAGTCGTGTTCGAATCCGCAAGGTAGAACTACACTAAGCGTCAGATGCTTGTCAGTTTGGACCATATCTTCAGAAAGACGAGCACGCTCTCGCTTTTCCAGATGTATAACCGTTATTTCCTTTGCCGCCTCGATTTGATCATTTTCTCTTTCTTCGTGTGCCTCGACATTGTTTGCCTCGTTTTTCTTTACCGGTGCTGCCTTAATTTTGCTGCTATTTCTCAGACCTCCTTTCTTCACCTTACACAATTTCGACCAGTCATCGGCGAGGAAGCACTGCTCGGATGATTCACACCACGTACAGTCTCCGTGGCACCAATCGCTACCATGCCCCTGGGGGCACAAGACGCATGATTTGGCCTTGTGATTACCACAGTTGACTTCCTGATACTTTTTATTGTCGGGATGCCATGGATAATGCCTACCAGTAAGTCGCATAAAAACATGCTTGTCGAACCACTCAAAATCATGACACTTGTTTTCGTTCTTGATTTGTACCTGTTTCTGAGCCACTGGATCCACCTTCCATTGATCAATAAATAGCTGAAATTCGGGTTTTAGCGTTGTCTGTCCAAATAGCCGTTTGTAGTAAGCTGTTGTTGTGCAGTAGAAGGCATGGATGACAAAATAACGGCTTTCTGAACACGAATCACTGATCAACGAGATACTTCAAAGATGAGGACATAACTGCACGTACCATATTTGGCAGGGTGATCTCCAACCCAAGTTTCCATCACCCGAAGATTATTCCTAGTGGTAATTCTCGTAAAGTTATCCGCTGGATGCCTCAGCACAATGAATTTTCCAGTGTATGTCCCATTATTGTACGCACAACCTAGCCGGTCGGTCATTTCCTGGGGCAGCGTCGGCGGCCATCGAGATAATGCGCCACGACCATCCGACTCCTTGTGCTGACGATACATGTGACCCACGCGAGAGCAAGGCACCATTAACATCCGCCCTCCGCACATCCACATTTTGAAGGCCAGCTCGGTATTCTCCCCTCCCCAGACGTACAGACCTTCGTCGTAACCGCCCAGTCTCCAAAATTCATCGGCGCGAATGGCAAATAAACTCCCGGGTCCGAAGGGAGTCTCATAGGGTTCACGTACCGATGGTTTCTCGGCCAGATACTTCATCTTCTTCCGTTCCTCTATCTCCGACTCTGAGAACTTCGACGGATCGATTGGTTCCATGTAATCACCAAACCGATCGCCTTGATATCCGAACCAAAACTCCGTATTGACAATCCCATACTGACCCATTCCAACACCATCGCCATATCCCTTCGATCCAAGGTCGTCAATAATATCAATCAGTTGCATGGCAATGGTATGTGGATTTTCCAGAATCGGTGCCACGAGATGATGATACCACGTGCTACTTTCCATTTCGATGTGCGAATCGACGAACATCAGCACTTCGCCGGAAGCGGCCCTGGCGCCCGTGAGACGAGACCGGGCGCATCCCTCTCGATCATCGTGATGTATCACCTTGACTTTGGGGGAGAGACTTTGTACGTACTCCCACTCGGCCTCGTCGACGTTTTTACGAATGTCGTCCGGCAGGCCATGATGTCCTGGCATGCCATTGTCATCGACCACAATTATCTCCTTGAGTAAGGATGGAGGAGTGCGTGCCAATATCGACTCGACCGATATGGATACCCAATCGTCTGGTTCGTTCTGCGTCGTCATGATGACGCTCACGGTGGGCAAGATGGACTCGTCGAATCGATAATGCCGACACATGGGATTGAAGTAGTGTTTGATGCCCTTGACGCCGTTGACATCTCCGTTGGGTCCCAAGTTTCGCAAATGTTTGAATCGCTTGCGCTCTTCGCTGGATAGGTAGATTCGTTCGAAGGAATCGTCGGGATCGTTTTCGATCCAGTAGGGCGGAGTGGGAGGTGGTGCGCCGTGCCACGACGTTTCGTGCGAGTTGGCAGAGCTTTTCGAGTGGTCGTCGGCAGCCACGATTTCTGGAGAGCGTGATTTTTTATCGCCAAGAATCATGACGTTTGTAGAATCGTTAAGATCGGACGGATCTAAATCCATGCCTTCTCGAGCCTGCGCCAAGATGTTGTTATTCGTACTAGTTGTACGATGATCTGTCATCACCCCACTCCTTCCACCGTAATAGTTGTTGCCACCGCTGCTGGTATTACTACTACTGCCCAGACTCACGGCACGCAAGACACGCGCATAGAGATACATGCCCAACATGACAATGACGAATCCCACAATGGCAAGGAGGCGCATGATTATACCGATTCGGGAGGAAGGAGACGAGGAAGAGCGACGAGCTCTTTGTTGGGTGTTGCTGTTCCCGCCAATGGTATAGCCTGGGTCGGTGGGAGGTCTTCGTGCCATGATTATTATTGTTGGGAAGATGAGGATGTTTTGGCTTAGTACCTTACCCCGTTTATTGCGGCGAGGTAGCCGTTGCCATTGCCTTGTGGTGATCTTGTGGGTTGTTTTCGTGCAGGCGGCGGTGTTGTTGGCTGTGCGTGCCTGTGCGTGCGTTGAGCGAGCAAAGTCGAGTCAACTTAAAAAGTCTCCCGCCAAAATTCTAAAGCAAGGATCGATAGATGATGCGAAGCCAGCAGGTAGAGAGCTACCTCTAGCCCCACAAAAAGGCAACCACACCGAACACGAACAAAGACAAAGTCCCCACCATGATCCTTCGCATTCGAACCAACATGGGAGTATGGCGCGTGGACCTCCCCCCCACCGCCCATGTTCACGACATAATCTCGAAAATTGCCGAAACCCGTCCGCACGTGGTGTACGAGACACCTCTCTCTTTGGATCCAAAGTGTGAAGTTCCGCTGGACTCGTCCAAGATGCTATCCGAACAGGACGGCGGGCATGGGCTCCGAAATGGGAGTATGATTTACTGCAGGGTGGACGCCTCGACGTGCGCAGAGAATATAGTGGGCGGTGGCGGCGATGCAGCGATGATGACCGGTGCAGCATCGACCACCGAGGCCAACAATGCGACTGCTCCTGCTGGCAACGGAGTTCTTGGCGGGGGGGGCGGAATGATGATCACCAAGCGCATCATCGACAAGGACGGGTCCATCCGACTGGTTCACGCGGAAGGATCCGGACCATCCATCAAAAGCGGCGCAGATCGTGGATTTCGCAAGGGAATGCTCCCACTGCGAGACATGAAAATGGCGTGGACGTTGCAGGAGTTCACGGCCATGGACGACAAGTACAATTTCAAAATTAAGCGACAGGAGGCCAGCTTTGTGGGGAAAGGTGGGCTGCATTTGGAAAGTTCGGCGGTAGCCGACTTTCAGAATTATATGAGGAAATTTCAATTCCAACAACAAAGGTTTGGATACTTGTTTGGAAGATTTGTGGATGAAGTGGAAACAGAGGAGGAGAAGAAGGAGAAGGATGAATTGGAACAAAAGGAGAGGGAAGAGAAAGAGAGTAGTAGCAGCACTGGATGGGGAGCAAGGCTGCCGAAAAGCGAAACAAAGAAAACGAGACAAAATGCCAAGGTCATCGTCGAGGCAATCTACGAGCCGCCGCAAGAATCTGACCCCGACGCAGCGGAGGGATTCGTCATACTCGATGATCCCAATGAAGACAATGTCAAACAACTCGCCGACATGCTCGGGTTACAAAAGGTGGGCTGGATCATCGGTCATCCTCCACGAGAGGAGGGATTTCAGCTCTCTGCTGCCGAGGTTATCATGGCAGCGGAACTACAATTAGAGTGCGCGGGTGGCATCGAACCCACACCATTCGTTACCGTCCGGGTGACCGTGGCCGATAATGGCAATGTTGTCGTCGAGGCTTTCCAAGTATCGCTGCAATGTATGGAAATGGTCGCCGAGGAAGCCCTTGACATTGGTCCCAATCCTGGATTTTGCTATGTCAACGAAACATTCACGGCAATTCAGGAAGGCAAGGCTAGTGCAACCGTCGAGAACAACTTCTTTTTAACCCTTGTGCCCATCAATGCCTATCAGACAGATACCTTTGTTTCCATGTTCCCACGTGCCAATCGAGCGTACGACGATCGGGCGCAAACTCACGAGGAGATGAAACGACAACTTTCCAAGAGTGGACAGAGCGGTTGGACGTTTGTGGACTTGTTGGCGGACTTTGCGTTGTTGCTGTACTTGTGTCAGTTTTTGGATGTGCAGACGGATATGGCCAAGATATGTGCGAGCGTGAAAGATAGGGAGAATGTACCTTTGGATGATGGCTACAAGTTGATTATTTCGAGCATGGCAGGAATGGATAGTTCGTATTGAATTAGGTAAACAAGCATTGCTCGGCATGGATTATCGGTTTTATCATGCATCATCGTCGTTTGAACAGGCGTACGTATTTTTGACCCATTGCTTGCGTCAGCTGCACATTCTATTTCTCTCTTCGCCATCGCCAACAAACTGTGATGGAAAACTTCCCGGTGCTCCTACCAGCATTTCCTTCTCTAGAATTTCGAGCTTATTCTCCAAAATGAAAGCCATCCTTGCCTCCTGAAGTAGTCAACAGTTGTCGAATTATCAAAGTGTAGCTGATCCATAAAAGTATTGAAGTCAATGAATTCTGCTGTTGTTGATACATAAAAAACGTCAGCCATCAGTTTCAGATTTGTCAACCCATATTTACCAGCCACTTCATTAATTTCCCTTTTCGTAATAGATTCATGTTTGAATCCTGGTCCTAAATCCAAGCTATTACATCCATATATAGAACATAACAAGCAAGAGAAGGCATCAGGAGATACATTGGAAATTGGAATGATACAAGGCAAAGATTTGCAGAGCTCTGCAAACAAGGGGTGGGCTTTCTTCAAAAAGAGAGAATGAGCATAGAATTCTCTTGGCGGTGATGCCTCATCATCCTCCACAACCTCGTACACAACATCTGCTGATTTTTTGTCAATGAACATTTGTCAAACCAATTCACAACATGATGAATTGTCCAGCACAAATGACCATGGTGTAGGTGCAGCAGGCATCATTCTTACTTCACACATCAGTGCTCCCTCTGTATGATAGTCCAATGCCATTTGGCATGAAAAATATTGATATTCTCGATCATCTTCCGAATAATAAACGGCAAATTCAAAATAGTATATGGGGCCCCATACATTGGGTTTCAAGAAATGTCAAAGGGAGATGCAAAATTCAATGCTTATGATGTACTGTTTGACCAAAGAGTGAGATAAAAGCATATATTATTGGGTTCCTTCTCGCAGACCCCCAAATCCTACTCTTGGCCTAAACAAACAAATGGCGGCAATGGTCATTGAGAGGCAAATCCTCAAATTCATGAAATTAGAATTCAAGATTGTCTAATCCTGGAAATTGGGTGATGCCCCCCCTATGAATTAATGTTGAAGGTTTTTGTTTGTATTTTTGAAGTATGATAAATCATGTTGTCCTTCATGTCATTGTGAATAGAGCTAAGCAGTGTTTGAGTGCAATGTGGAGACAAAGCAAGACTACAGCAATGCTAAAGGTAGTGGTGTTTCTGTGGCAGCGGAGGCCGGTTGATATCAAGAGAGGTGTGATGTGATGGATGCAGCAGAAGGAAATGGAAAGAGAAATGCACAGAGTGGAGAGCTAGAGGAGCACTGGCAATGAGGATAGGGGGCGATATCGATTTTTTGAGGGGAAGCTCGTCAAACGGACAAGCCAGACCGTCTCATTCTGTCGCCTCCTTCCTCCGATCCCATGACATCTTCTAATCTTCTCTTCCACCTTGCTTCCACGTGGGCTGCGACAGGCTGCGACCCGCCACGTAATAGACTTGACTGAATGGTGAAGTCCTAAAGAAAAAAATAATCGTATTGGAACATTCTCATCACAAGTGTTTCCAAATACCATTTTCACTTAAGTTAATTTCCCTATCCGGAGACGGCCCTGCGGCTAACGGACCTCTCCGAGAAGAGGAGAGATGCAACCAGTTCGCTGCTCCCCCTTCCTTCCGTCCGCTCGCACCTCCATCCACTATCGTATCGTATCCTCTGCACCACACATCATTTCCCCACCCCAAAATCACAGAACAAAACAAGCATCGGCATCGGCAACCATGGCCTCTCATCCGGAAACAAAGATTGACTGCTCCAAAGTCTACGTGAAGCAATCCACATTCTCCAATGAAACCACCGGCATGTTCGACGGTGCTTTTGCCGCCGTACCAATCAAGAAGGGGGAGCTCATCGAGAAGGGTGTGATGCGTCGTTTGCCCGAGGGATTTGATGGCAACACTTGCCCTTATATCTTTACTTGGAGCAATGAACGCCCGAATAAGGTGAGCGATACGTGCACAACAAACTGCGCCTCTGACGGATGATGTATCTCGCATTGGGATGAGGAGATAGTGCTGGCGGCGACGGGCTGTGATCTTCGTAATTGCGACATGATGCAATGATGCGAGGCCGTTGGTTTTTTGGTGTCATTGGTAAATTGCTTCCGTGTCGGGGTATAGCATTGTCTGGCTGAAAACAGATAAATCCGTTCGGAAAATGCAAACGAAGAATCTCTTTCTGTGGACATGACAAGTCAGCTCGTCGCATATTTTCGTGTCATTGCTGACTTCTTTCTCAATCGCTACCTTCTCTCATCTGTAATGATAAAAAGGTATGGGGCATGGGAAGCGGTTGTGCTCCCTTCTACAACACCTGCAAGGAGGGAACTGCCAACACGCGCATGGAACGATTCTTCGACGAAGATCGGTTCGAAATCTATGCCACCCGTGATATTGAGGCCGGAGAGGAACTCTTACATACTTATATTTCCTTGAAATGGCGCACTTGCTTCCAGGAATTGAATGATATTGTACACGCCGATGACAGTGAACACAAGACTAATGAGGATTAATGTATGTACAACACGCTGGTTGGGGGTTAGGTATGTGGGCGTGTGGGCGCACATGCATGATATAGGTATGTTATTTACATGTTGGTTGGCCGTTTGGGAGCATGGAGAGAGAGAGGTAGGTTAGCTAGAGACATGCACTCTGCCACCGAGGAGGCAAGCTTAACAATTAGTACGTAGTCTGACATTTTTAACACGCTACACTCAAATAAAATGAAATTCACTTCAATGTTGAATGGCAGATACTACTCTGTGCTCTTGTGGCTTACTATGACTTAATCATGCTATAACATTAATTCCTCCACCAATATTGCAGGGGGGGTGATTAGTGATTAGGGCACTTGCACGACAGGGACCAAGGACATTTAAAACATCTTATTAATGTTACAATCTCATTTTACTGTGGAGTAAAATCGCTTCACTGACTCCCCGAGCTGACGCAAACTGTCCTCGTTTGATTTCCTCTCCGTGAAAATGCGCTCGAGAGCGTCGGCCCTCTGAAGTTCGGATCTTTCCAACGCCTGCGCCAAAATGACGACGTGGCTCCTTAGACAATCGTCAGAGTCGAGAATGGTTTCAGCAAGCAAATTGTGCAGGCTTATTCCATCATCGTCGCCCTCGTAGTATTTTTCTTCTTCGGAAACGTTGCCAAGTGAATGAAGATCAAGATCTGATTTGCTAGACAGCTCCATCAATGATCTGTTTTCTGTTGTGAGCTTGAATATCTCGAGGTCTCTCTTTTCTATTGCATACTGCATTCCTTTCTGCGTTGATTCGGCTTCTTCATCCTTGGCTGACAGTTTTAACGTCAGTAGAGCCAGCTCTTCACGCAATTTCTCGACTTCTTGGTCATTGTTCCAAGAGAGTTCACTTGTTATTTCATTGATACGATCTTTCAAAGATTCATTCTCGCGTGATATTTGGGAAATTGTTTGACGGAGCAAGTCTTTGTCGTCATTGCGGTCTTCGCTTCCAAGTAGTAACGAATTCCTTCTAGATTCATCGAGATCATTCTGCAGCCGAGAACATCGATTCTGTAATGCTGCCACCTCCTCGCGCAACACATCGATCTCGATCTCGCATTCGGCTTGGGTTTTCACCTTGTCTTGCTGCATCAATCCAAGTTGTACCAAAAGCTCTTCGTTATCCAAATCGAGCTGTTGTCGTTCAGTGTGTAACGAAGTTAGCTCGTCACGTAGCTCATCCAAATTTTCTGCCCTGAGCTCTTCCTCCAGCGTTTGCACGCGAGAAAGGAGTGCTCTCCTCTCAACGATCAATACGTCATTCTGCTCGGTGATGTAGGTTAATCGAGAAGTGAGTTCATTTATTTGCTCCTTGAGCACTATCGACTCTCTCTTCAACTCATCCTTCTCACGCAGTAGGGATTCATTCGCTTCGGCCAAATCAGATCTAGGTGGTTCAAAAGAGGCCTCGAACAGTTTGCCTTCCAAATCCGCATTGCTTTCCTTCAAGGATTGCAACTGCACATTTAGATTTGAAATAGCATGCGTCGCGTCCGCATTAAGTTTTTGAGAAGAATCAAGGCTGGTACGTAATTGAGCACATTCTTGCTGTAAGAGACTGATTTGTTGCTCTGCATCACTGACTCTGGACTCAAATGCCTGGGTTATGTTTGCTTTTTCGTCCATCATACTATGATAATTGTCTAAGAGTTCTTGGTAGCGACGGGCCATTAATGCCTCTTCTTCCATCATCAAATCTATCCTCTTCTGCAGCAGTGCTTTTGATGCCTCCTCGGCCAATATCTGTTGTTTCACTGTATTTACATTTTGCAAGGCGGTAGATAGTTTTCCCTCCGCGATTGACAGCTGTTCTGAATGCTTGGCTACGACACCTGACATGGTCTGAGAAATCAGAGCGCACTCTTTCTCCCTATCTTCCAACTGTATCTTATATTCGTCACACTGAGCCTGCAACTTGGAGCTGTGCTGCAGTGAAATAGTCAATTTTTCTTCTACGTTCATCATTGTAGCATTTTGATCCTTAAGCAGGTCTGCAATCTGTGACTGCAGCCTTGAAATTTGCTCTTTTGCGTCACTGGCGGTTTCTTCACTCTTGGCAACGACACCATCCCGCTCGCGTTTGACGTTGAGTAGCTCTGACTTCAATTGTTCACAATAGTTTGACATAGTTTCGCATTCAAGGACCTTTTCATCTAGGGATTCTCTCATTCTAGATAGTTCACCTTCCAGTTTGGACGACGTTGTCAATTGTGCACTGAGGCCTTGGACCTGTGTTTCAAGGCATTGAATGGTATTTGAATTTTCATGCAACGTCGTTTCGAGATATGCCTTCTCGCCTTCGAGTACACTGTATGCGCTCCTCATGTCTTCTATCTGCTTGCGTAGCACGCAATTTTCAGCTCTCAATGATTTCTCCAATTCACTACAGTTACCTTCGTTGTTTGGAATAGTAGCATACGCGGCAAGACGTGACTCCACATCGTCGACTTTGGACTGTAACAACTGTAGTGCAAACATTGATTCTGTGCATTCTCGAGACTTCTCGTCTAGGGATTTCTTCAGATAGGAAAGTTCCTCATTGAGGAAGGCCGAGTCAATAATCTGGGCATTCAAGCATTGGATTTGTGATTCGTGGGCCTGAAGGGTGCTCAATCTTTCATCCAATCTCATCTTCAGGTCTGACGTCTGACTCTCCAGAGAATTGATGACCCCTTGTAAGTCTACCACTTGCCTCGAATGTAAGTCACGTTCCGTTCCCAACTTTTCTTCAAATATTTTGCATTTTCCTTCGTACTCTACGAGTCGCGCCTCGGCACCGTCAAACTTAGCCTGCAGTTTTTGGAGCGCAGAACTCGATTCTTCGCATTCCGTGGATTTCATGCCTAGTTCATAAGTCAAGGATGCGACCTCGGCCGCAAGCTTGTCTGACTCACGAGAATCGTAGTCGAACATCTCCGCGGTTGCTTTCAACTCTGATAATTGAGCCTCGTATTCCCTATGCATGGAGCGAAGGGATTCATTTTCATCTTGGAGCATAGACAGTCTAGGTTTTGTCTCTGACATTTCGAGTTGTAAACGTTTGTTCTCCTCGTGAAGTTTGTTGTTCTCGTCATGCAGCGTCGTGATAATGCCGTTGTCCATCATTGTATGGTTGGTTTGGTCATTCAATCGCTCAATTTCATATCCTTGCGCGAGAAGCTCTGGTTCCAGAGACTCTATTTCTACTGCAGATTTTGATTGAGAAGGATTGGTGGCTGATTTAATTGATTTTTCCAACTGATCACGTTCCGCTTGCAACTCTGACAAACTTGACTGTAGTGCCACAACCTGATCAATTAGACTAGCTTGCTCAGCATCCTTCTCCTGCAAACATTTCTCCAAATTCTTTTGGCGTTCAATATTCTTTGCATACAACTCCTCCTTGACTTTCAAATCTTGCTGGATTGTTTCAATCTCTTGCTGAAGATATTCCTTGTCATTGGCCACCGCTGCAAGCTCGGCCTCGAATAATTGTGTTTCCTTTATCATATTGTCTTTCTCGTCTTGTAGACGCAATACCAATTCATTCAGCCTGGAAACTTCGACTTGTGATGATGCTAACATAATTTCTTGCTCATGGGCTGCCTTCATCGAAGCCTGATACCTATTCTGTAGTGTTTCTACAGTATGTTCGTACGTCTCGACAGTTCGTTGGAGTAGGATTCGTTTCGTGGCCTCATTCTGTAGTAACATTTCATAATTGACGAGGACTACAGTTCCGTCGGGAAGTTTCTTCTTGCCATATCCTGGCGCTTCTGATACTCCATTTTCGTTGCCGTTTGGGAGAGGCATGATCAACTCCAAGCAATTACACTGAATTTCAGACTTTCTGATATGAACGTGAGGATGATCATTCTCCCCATGATCTGATGCTGCCATTGAGCTTGGCAGCGATTCTACCGAAGAGGGAAGTTCACTTAGTGGTAAACCAACCGGTGGGCGTTGGATACTGTTTGAGTCAGTAGATGAAGTATCGGGAATGATTTGGTCTTCTAAATTGTGTACATTCTCCGACAGATTACGTTCTACCACCTCCTCACCGTACACCACACCTCCTTTTCCAACCTCCATGGCGTTTAGATACCACGATTCTTGGCGCGGCAGCGATGACGAAGTTTCCTGACGAGGAAAGAGCGGTTCAGGAGAATCGTCTTTGCTGTTTTCAAAGTTGTACGAGAAACTATCAGCCTCGATGGGCAGTTTCGCATCAATAGTATCAGCCACATCATTATGTGTGAACTCATTCAACTCAGCATCAAGATTATCCACGAAGTCAATGAGAGATTTCGATGCCACATCCTCCTCTGCTTCAGCGATCAAACTCGTATTTGTAGCTACTACGACTTCGGTTTTACTTGACTCCAACGACGGTGATGCTCTCGCTCCCCACCGCAAATCATTGCGGGGTGGTGTATCCCACATTCCTTTCGTGAATTTGGAATCCAACGCTTTTTCCGTCATGGCAACGAAGTCTTTGATCGAGTCGGATATGTCGCCTGAATCGACAACATCCTCCTTAAGAGTGGAGCCCCCATCGTCGTCATCACGCGGTTGCGGTTGTTGTTGGGGCGAATCGAAGGATATATCAATGTCATCTCCCCAACCATTCTCTGATGTGTCAACAAGTTTAGTCGCATCTGCCTCAAGATTCGACTTGGCCTCACAATCATTTACTTCAGTTGTTTCCTGTTCGTCCACACCTGAATCTGCAATAAATCCGAGCGCATCATCATCATCATCATAATCTACCCATTCATCTTCATTCCTCGCATCGTCTTCATCATCGTACGATTCATTCGACTCAGTATCCTCTTCCTCTTGTGTTTGATGAGAGGGAGCCGTCGCCGCCTCGAGGAAGCGCGATAATCCCTTCATGACAAATCCGCCGCCAAACCCACCCATCCCCCTAATAACGCCATCTCCGCGGGAGGATGGTCTGTCATGCTCGTCTTCCATATCGATGGATGCCAATAAAGCAGCGCCAAAATTCTCCGCAGCACGTCCGAGCGAAGGCGTACTAGTTCCATCGTCCACCGCCGCTGCGGCGGTGGTTAGTTCTGGCTCTGACGCTGATCCAGCTGTTGTTGTTGAGGGGAGTTCCATTCTTTGGGTCATCGAATCATTGAGAAAGTCGTCGTCGTCCCAACCAACCACCGTTGACCCCTGATCCGTTTGCGCAATAGTGCTGGTACCGATGATTTGGTTCGTCACGACGCTTGTTTTGGAAAGTTCGGTCCCGGGAGGATGGATAATCATCGCCCCCGGATCATCTGCATCGCAGTCGTTCTTCGCCCCCGTGTCATCGTCGTGGTTGTTGTGGTTGTTGCCCATCGCGACGATCCTTTCATCGTCCACGTCGTTGTTCACGTCATCGAATGATAATTGCTCCTCCTCCAAGAACAACCCATCGTCGTCGTCGTCGTACTCCTCCCCCCAAGCAACAACTCCATCAGTATCCTCGTCGTCGATAACATCTTCTGAACGTTGTGGTGGTGGTGGAGGTAGCGTCGTTGGCTTTTTTGGTGATGGAGGTGCCGACGACAACGCCTTGGCATTATTGTCGATAATAATATCATCGTCGTCGTCGTCGTGTTGCGTGGGTGGTTGTGCCAAAGGAGGAGGAGGAAGGGCAAATTTGGACCACATTTTATATTGTTAATGACATGCCTTTTTGGCAGCTCCTTCGAGGGGATACTTATATTATTGCAGTTCACCTGTCGATCTACCTAGTTTGCTGTGTTTGGCCCGTAGGGTTATCTTTATCTCTAGAGTAGTAGAAGTAGTAGTTTATGATCAGAGTGGTGGTGGTTGCGGTTGCCTACGGCAGCCAGGCCAGCCAAGCCGAGAAAAAGCCAAGCCTGGCTCCACATCCTTGCATGGGGTGTAGTAGATATCTACGTAATAAAGTGCGT
>JALLBB010000349.1:0-16824 GCA_036939735.1 Discostella stelligera | reverse complement strand
GGGAGATCCCAAGTTGTTTTAGCCTCGGTGCCCGAGGCGGCCCTTAGCTAGTAATCTAACAATGCATGAGAGAAGGGAGTCGGAAAGTCGGAAAGAACCGATCCAGTCGGAGACTTGATTATCTCTTCTCGACTGGTTAATCCCATACGTAGGATCAGGTAGAGACACGAACAGACAGCAGGTTGAAATCTAAAGCCCTTGTGTGAAATCCCGAAAATGAAACATGCACGACCGCAGCCGAGCCAGCCCCAAGCCAAACAAATTTGCAGGGCTGGGCTGGAATTTGTTGTAGCGGCCCGTGGTTGAGAGTTTGGCGAACATATTGTATCGTACCCACGACGCTCTTTCATCTATCATCGCCAAGCTCGCTCAAATTCGCCTCTAATTATTTGGGCTGCTCTGATCCTGCTGCCGCTGCGCGCGGACCTCGTTCACTTCGATCAGCAAGTTGGATTCAATATTCCAATCCCTCTTCGACTCTCTCAAACATTCAAACACCTTCCACTCCTCACCGTAGATGATGATAACCATGGCACCCAATAGAATACCACTCGTGTCGCTAGCGCTCTTGGCACTACTTCAAACCTTGCCGAGAAGCTCTGGGGAGTCCGACTCGTCGTCTTTGAAATATTTCTTCTTTTGCGGTTCCTCCTTCGCAGACATACAGGTCGACACGTGCTCCGATCGCCAATGGTGTCCCTCCTCCTCCGACGACGAATGCACCACGCCGGGACACACTTGCTTCGCCAACACGCCCTGCGATGCGCGGGAAATCGGTGGTGTCCAAGTGCCAACCTACTCGCTCAGCCTGCAGCCGGAGTATCGAAACGCGACGGATAAAATGTTTTGCGGGTTCAACTACACGGATGCCGTCTCGACGTGCGACGCGGGAGGCGACGAGGCAATTGCGCGACATTGCCCCGAGATGAATTGCCCAGATGGACAGACTTGCTTCATTGATATGCCGTGCTCGTACTTTGTTTTGACCAACCCGTTAGCCAACCCCTTGAGCAATGTCAACGACCTCGCGGCGGAGGAAGTAGATTTGCCCGATCCTGGATCACCCGAATCACAATACTTTTGCGGCACTACTTTCGAACAGGCTGCGTCAGCTTGCTCATCGACTACTTGGTGTCGCACTGGGACGTCGCAGGAGTGTCCCAACGGAGAAACTTGCTTCGTTGACGTCAGCTCCGTCAACCCCGACTGTGAAATTAATGCCATAAAGAAGGCGGAGTACGAAAGTTCCCTATCCAATTCCAGATCCCCCAACATCGTTCCGACACCCAAGCCCTCCAATAGTCCATTAGCGAGCAATGATCCCAAGAATCGGAAATTTTGTGGCGACAGCTGGCAAGACGCAGCTTCCAACTGCGACCTGGAACGATTTTGTCCCAATGGGGATGGCGATTGTCCCACGGGAATGACGTGCTTCGATTACACGCCGTGCGATGCCGCTGAGATGTCTTACGCGCCTACAGTGCCAGTGTGAGTTAACAATCTCGCTTCGTTTTTGTATCTCTAGCAACCGCAACCATCCTCTGACTTTCTTACATTTTGGGTTTCCACTCTTTTTTCTCTGACTTGTTTAGCACTCTACCTCCGAGTGGGGAACCTTCGTTACGACCCATTAATACCTCTCCCACGGAAGACCCCACCACTTCTAAACCGAGTAGGGAACCCTCACCCGAGGTAAGTTATATTGGTTTCGTTGGCGGATGTCCTTTGATATGATTCACATTTCACTCACTCCCTTCACTGATCATTGCACAGCCATCAGCAACACCAGTGATTAAACCCACATTGCCTCCGTCGATACCACCCTCGCATGCGCCTTTACCTTATGGTGACGCTCGTCTTCAATTCTGGTGTGGTCTTACTTATTTCGATGCCATGGAAAATTGTGCATCCCGTTGTCCGAGTGGCAGCGACGACGAATGCCCGGGAGAGTTAGTTTGCCTTAGTGGAATCACAGATTGCAAAAACGAGATGGGTATGAGTGCATACAACACGACGAAAGAAGATGGGACGGGGAATGAAACGACGGTTGATTCCAAAATGAATAATTCTACTAGCTCATCCGAACCAAGTCGCACACCCACGCCGTCGTCGTCGTCGTCGCCGTCGTCGTTGTCGTCATCGTCGGGTGAACCTACCATGACAATTTATAGCCAAGTTCCCTCTCCAGGATTAGAAATGCTCTCAGAAAGTCCCTCTTCAGGATTAGAAACACTCTCTGAAAGTGCCAGCCCGGTTGCTCTTGAGGAGGATACGAACGATCTCCAAGGACCTTTCGTTGAAGACATGGTGCGAATTATTCTATATGGGCTCGACAGTGACACCGTCCTCGCCGACGGTAACGCCACTCTCAATAGTTGGAAGACATTGACTAGAAACTACATTATGGATTTCTTTAACAAGTATCCTACACAAGATATGCTGGATAAAGGAGACGCAGGATCAGATACAATCCGTGCATCGCTTTATGATGTCACAGTCGTGATAACGGGTGAGGAAATTGACGAAGCACCACCACGTGATTATACCCCATTAATTGGGGAAGATACTGGCGTCCAGAATAATCGCAGGCATTTGCGCCGAAGCGCTGGAGTCAGCAGCGCGAGCAAAAGCAACTATGCCTCTTCCGCTTTTCGTCGCACCCAGACAGGAATGGATCCATCCAAAACAGTAATGATAACATATGCTCAATCATCCACCTATCGTTCTCCGCCGGACTTGGTCATCGAGGATCCGAGCGTTGTCATGCAACTCCCGCTCAAAACATCCGAGTATCGTGCAGATTACGTGAACTACCTACGCGCACGTGATTATGCCACTTTTCAGAATCTAGAGTATGCAAGTCAATTCATGTACACTGCGTTTCCAACAGCGGCTCCGACTGGCGTCGTAACGGCGAAGGGTACAGGGGCTCCGGTGGTACCGGGTGAGCCCACAGAGGCTCCAACACTCAGTCCAACTGAGGACTTTGGATGCAATCTTTGCCAACCTGGCCAATACGGGGTCGATACTGAGTTGATGTTCAACGGTAATGCTACGACATGCATGGAAGTTTACAACTGGTTCCTGAAAAACTATCATCAAGGTTCTGGTTCGTGCAAGGAAGGTCAGGGTCAGCTTAGTAAAATATGTTGCCGGGATGGAGATAATGTTTCTTCAACTCCTACGCGTGCTCCGACTACTGAAGAGCCTCAGGATGTTTCTTCAACTCCTACGAGTGCTCCGATTACGCCGAATCAGCCAACATCGAAGCCTTCCCAAATGCTCGAAATTCCCACAGATGAACTCGGGTTGCCCGATGCAGCATCCCTCGCTGAAACATATTATTGTGGGTCGGACTGGGACAGTGTCGATTCCAGTTGCGACGATGCTACGCCGTGCCCGTCCGGGGACAGCTCGGATTGTCCCGATGGACAGCAGTGTATAGCATTCACAAATTGTGGAGGCAATTTCGTTTTCGTAAGCGATCCTGGTGTAGATGGAGGAGGGCCGAACGCGGATGACGTGAAGAGTACTTTCTATTGTGGAACAAGCGTGCAGTTCTTGGAGAATAATTGCGATGGTGCAACGCCGTGTCCGAACGGCCCAAAAGATTGCGAAGGTGACGGACAACAATTCGGCTGCTTTGCATTCACGGGGTGCAATGCGCAAGTCGATCCTGGTAGCTTTGTCGGGTTCTTGAAGCCGCCCGATGATAATAGCGCGAAGAGCGATACTTCAAGTACATTCTTTTGTGCGGCGACCTGGGATAAGTTGAATAGCAACTGCGTCGATGGCGTCCCTGATGGGTTTACCCCCTGTCCGTCGGGTGATATTTTAGAATGTGGCGATGGTGAGGGATGCTTTGCATATGCGTGCAACACGGGCGTGGAGGTTGCTGCTGTCCCCGCTCCTTCTCCGTCGAGTGAATACTCAGTGCAAGACATGGATCTACTCAAATCCACGTTCTTCTGTGGAACTTCCGTCGAAGAGATCGATAAAGATTGTAAAAATGCGACCCCATGCCCGACTGGGGACGAATGCCCGGATGGATTTGGTTGCTTTGCATTTAGTCAATGTGGAGGCGTGGACATATCCAGCTTGGTAGATACATTCGGCGACACTGATCGTCCTACGCGGGCTCCGACTGTGCCTATTGAACAGATCTGTGACGAAGATGTGAAAATGAGCGTGAATGTTGGTTACTGGCAGTCTTGGAGTATTTAGTGAGTACTATCTTGTGGCTTCAAGTGCCGCGTCCCGTGACACAGTTATTAATGTCTCATCATTGATTTGCTTCTCCCTTTTCGCTTGTGTGAAGTCGCGACGACGACTGCCAACCAATGTCCACCTCATCCTTCGATGCAGCGCCATATACACACGTAGTATATTCCTTCGCATCAATTGACTCAACATATCGCATGGAGGCATGGAACGGAACCTATGACAACGAGGTGCCACTCTACAAGGAGTTTAACACACTCAAGCAGCGTCAATCTGGAGCAAAAACTATGATCGCGGTTGGTGGGTGGACACACAATGACCCGGGACCGATGCAAAGTCGTTTTTCGCGAATGGCGGCAAGTGCAGTCAACCGCGTCACGTTCGCAAACAGCGTCGTTGAATTTTTGAGAACGTACGGCTTTGATGGATTGGATATCGATTGGGAATACCCAGGCCTCAAGGAAAGAGGTGGAAAACGTGCGGATTACGATAATTTCGTCCTCATGGTGAAAGCATTAAGAGACGCATTCAATGCTGCTTCTGAGCCTTTTGAATTATCGGTCGCCATACCAGGTAATGTCACGAAGCTCGAAATGGGCTTTGATCTAGCAGGACTGGCAGAGCATGTTGATTGGTTCAATCTTATGTCATATGATTTGTGGGGTTCGTGGGATCCTAAGAAGATCGCCAAGTCCCACACTGATTTTAGAATGATTAATGAGGCAGTGGATTACATCAGCCAGTTCATTCAACGATCGCAATTAAATTTGGGTTTGGGTAGTTACGCTCGGACATACGAAATGAAAGATAAAGATTGTCTTGAGCTTGGATGTCCTTTTGTTGGTCCGGGCAAACCCGGGTGCGAGGGTACTGAAGGATTCCTGCCATACTTTGAAATTGCTGATATCGTGACATCGCGTACCTATGATTCTTTGCATTATGACGATGACTCGGAAAGTATGGTCATGGTAACTGATGGCAATCGGCTCATATCTTATGACAATACTGTCAGCTTTAACAGGAAGATTGAATACGCCGAGGAAATGTGTTTCATGGGAAAAATGCTTTGGGCAATCGATATGCTGAAGGACGGATCCAATCCACTCTCAAGTAATAGTGGCAACTCGCAGTTAACGGGCGATCCATCTGATCAATCATTCTGTGGAAAGGATTTTCAGGATGTCATCAATGGGTGTAAGCAACCGTGTCCGTCTGGAGATAGCAGTCAGTGCCCACCAGGTGAACAATGCTTTGCCAATACGGGTTGTAGCATTGACAATGTCGGCGCGCCACCACCTACTATGTGTCGCTTGTGTACCGACCCAAGCACTCAGGGTATGAAAGATTGGCTGGAATTAGAGTTCGAGGGCAAAACCACGACTTGTGGTGATGCCGACATGACCGTTATCTCCGCGTATGCTAAGGGATCCGAAGAGTGTGATTCCGCAAAACAGTCAGCGGCGTCGACATGCTGTTACAACTATCCTGCGAATCCATGTATGCTATGCCGGTCTGAGACCGAATTCATGGATCTCCGTGCAAATGCTGAAATTGAATACGATGGTATGAATATGACATGCTTTGATCTTACTAAGCGCTTGGGACCTGAAGAGAGCGATGGTCAAATGTGTATGGATGCGCAACGGGAGCACTGGGACCAGTGTTGCTTCAATGTAAGACTATTCTTATGAATGACGATATCATTTCAATAGATGTAGCTGATGTCATTACGCGCCGAATCTTTGTTTCCTCCTACCTCACAGCAATGTACGTTATGTGAGGGGAAAGGTGTTAAGTGGTGGAATGAGATCGAGTACGACAGCAAACCTCTAAATTGCGGCGAGCTCGACGCTCAGCTCTACGCAAATGAGACGGAAGTCGGAGATCAGATGTGCACAGATGTGCTATCTGACTTTTCTGGCGAGTGCTGCTATGAATATCCAACTGATCCTTGCGACATATGCACGAAGAACGGGAAGAAACAAGCTCTCATTCCCAACGAAGAAGTTGAGTATGAAGGATCGAATTTCACCTGTGCCGAGGTTAATAATTTTCTGTCTCCATTTGAAGCAACAAGCAGCCAGTGCTCGGAAGTGATAGACTTGGCCTTTGATACGTGCTGTTTCGATCGATGCTCGCTTTGTGGAGTGGGGGCTCGATTGGATGCAGATGTGCTTGTGGATATCGAAGGCGAACAGGGTACATGCGCGAGCATCGAGTCCGGTCTATTTCAAAACAAGACAACAGACGGATCTGAGGAATGCACTGAAGCTAGGACTCTTTACTATGATTCATGCTGCTTTGAAATAGTGAGTGAGCATGTATGCCATATCATTTTTTAAATGACTTGTGGCAAGTGTACCGACCCTTTACTCCTTATTGCTTTAGCCTTCAAATCCATGCCAGCTATGTGGTACAGATGAATACCTGCATTATAACACTACTGTCATGTTTAATAAAGAAGAAGTAACATGCCGTAGTGCTAGCAATTCCCTCCAGGAAAGGGAGGATGAGACGTCTAAAACGTGTTCTAGCGCCAAAGCTGAGTTAGGCGAATCTTGCTGTTATTCCATCTGCAACATTTGTGGGGATATCGACCTTGACTGGGATGTTTTTGTCAACTATGACGGGAAAAATATGTCTTGTGGAGACTTCAATGAGATTTTCCGTGAGGATGCCATCGAAGATGGCGCGGAACAGTGCGACGCACTCAAGGCGGAATATTCAACCACGTGCTGCTACTCAAGTCCAACAACTTCTTGTCAGCTGTGCAAACACGATGGGACATATTTCGATGTCAAAGACCAAGTTGAGGTCGATTTCAATGGACCGACCACTTGCCTCGAAGTTGCAAACTTCCTGTCCCGGCGAACAGAAGACACTGATCCAGCTTGCGCCGTAACCCAAACGTCCCTCTTTGATGAATGCTGCTATGAAAAATGTAGCATGGCTCAACCGGGCACATACCCAGACTTGACCGCCGAAGTCAGAATGGATGGAAAAGTGACCACATGTTTGGAGCTAGAGAATGCCATATCGGAGGCGTCCATTTCTAGCAACAGCACCGAGTGTAAAAGTCTTCAAGACGCATTTTCTTCGACCTGTAGTTATAGTACACCATCCAACGCATGTGACATTTGTCCGGACAGCGCAGTTTCGATTAATGCCACTGCGCAGTGGGATGGCAAAGAAATGAAGTGCAGTGACATCAACAACCGTCTTTCCACGAGGGAAGAGGCGGAAGGACAAGTTTGTATGGACGCTCAGACAAGCCTTCAAGACGCTTGCTGCTTTGACCAATGCATGGTTTGTGACAAATCATCGCAAAAAACTGATTCTGTTCTTACTGTGTACCACAACGGCAAGACAAAACTGTGCACAGAAGTTGATACTTATTTCTATGAAATGAGCATATCAGCCTCAAGCGATGAGTGCAAAGCATCCATTCCGAACCTTTCACAATGCTGCTATAAGGAACCAACAACCCCGTGCACCATCTGCAGAAAAGATTCCAAAGACTTTGATGTCATGGGATCAAACTCAGTCACCTATCAAAACCAAAAAATGACTTGTGCAGAAGTTAGCGACATGATGTTTCGACGCGAAGAAGAAAGCGGTGATACGTGTTCAACAGCAAAAGTTGACTTGTTTGACTCGTGCTGTGATAGCAAATGTTCACTTTGTGGTGATAAAGGCCTCGAGGCTGGGGTCAAGATATCCTTTGAGGGCCGAACGATGACATGTCTTGAATTGGATATGGGACTCGGTCCCGCAGCAATCACAGCTGGATCTGATAAATGCAACGGCATAATGAACCAATTCTCAAAAGATTGCTGTTACGATAAACCAGAGACACCCTGTCGTATTTGCGCAGGCGATAATGTTGGTGTGAGTAAGGAAGTATCTGTCAGCTACCTTGGCACAGATACTACTTGTGAAAGTTTGTCAAATTATCTCGGAAGTAGAGAAGAGCAGAACAGTGAAACATGCGTATCGGCGTCGGCGGATTACTCTCACAAATGCTGCTTTGATCAGTGTTCACTTTGTGGTGAAGGCAAAGCTGACTGGGAAACATTCGTCACGTTTGAGGGACAGTCAATTGCATGCGGTGATTTCGAATGGATTCTCCGAGATAAGAGCGTAGCTGCTGGGAGTGATAATTGCACTGCGGTAAAAGACGAATTTTCTAAGAAGGTACGCGCCCAATTTTCGTTGGACTCAACATATTGTTTTGCTTCCAACCCACACTCTTTACGTTCATCATTTGTTCGAAGTGCTGCTATGACCCTCCTGAAACATCATGTGACTTGTGCCATGTCGACATGAACTATCTTGAAGTGTCGCCTGATGTTCAAATAAGTTATCAAGGCTCTCAGATGAACTGTCTCAGCTTGTACAACTCTCTTTTTGTGAGAGAAGCTAGTGACAGCGATCAGTGCCAGGCCGCCAAGGATGAATTTGCCGCGTCGTGTTGCTTCGAGAAGTGCAAGATGTGCTCGGTCGGAATTCTTGACACTGCTGCCAAAGTTAATGTGACCGGAGTTGAAACCAGTTGCTCTGCTTTAGACCTAAGCTTCAGCAAGGACGTCATTGTCGAAGGAAGTGCCCAATGTAACGAAAAACGGTCACTGTTCGCAGATACTTGTTGTTACACCCTCCCAAATAATCCTTGCAGGTTATGTCCCGCAGGGTCTGATGTCTATAGTGATGTGACAGTAGATTTTTACGGCGATGAGAAGACTTGTGGCGACATTGGTAACAGACTTGCTGTTTCAGAAGAAGAGGGAAGCGAATCCTGTTTATCGACACAGCTCGATTTCTCTCAAAAGTGCTGTTACGAGAAATGTTCTATCTGCCCAGAGGGTTACAATCTTAACTGGGAAGTAGACGTTGAATATAATACTACCACAATTGCGTGCGGCGAATTCGACGGTATTATTCAAGATAATGCCATCCAAAAAGGTACCCAGGAGTGCAGTTCGCTTCAAAGCGTCTATACAAGTGCTTGTTGCTACAACTACGCAACTGCATCTGGTGTCGGACAGTCTACAGAAACAAATATGACTCAAGTCATTACAACAGGATCATTGGCTACAAATCTAGACACTTCAAATCTCACTCAATCGCAAATAGACGATGCAAAACAAGTTTTCCAGAATCTTATCAAGAATACACTAGAGTCTGAAGGTGTCTTACCTTTCGACTCTAAAGTTACGGTAACTGACATTGATGACAAAGGTGTTGTTGATTACGAAATTGAAATGCAAATAGAAGATGTCGAAAAATCAGATGCTGTTGGAGTAGGATCTGGAGCTGGGTCTGGAATCGGATTTCCATCCGGATCCGGTACGGCGTTAGGAACTGGATCCGGAGGAGGCAGTGGTTCTGAAACCGATGTTTTCGTCGCGAAGGTCGATTCAGTATTGAACAATACTGCCAATTTACAGAAAATATCTGGAGACCTTGAAACTGAGGCAGCGAACTCGTCTGTTGCTGAAGAATTGGCAGCAGTGAATCTGACATCTTTCATTCAGGGTGAGACAAGCACCGCAAATGTTGGTTCAGAACCCAATATGACTCCAGTCATTACAACAGGATCCTTGGTTACAAATCTGGACACGTCTAATCTCACTCAACCGCAGATAGAAGATAGTAAACAAGTTTTCCAGAATCTTATCAAGAATACTCTCGAGTCCGAAGGTGTTTTACCTATCGACTCTAAAGTTACGGTAACTGGCATTGATGACAAAGGTGTTGTTGATTATGAAATTGAAGCGCAAATAGAAAATGGTCAGGAATCTGATGCTGTTGGAGTTGGAACTGGAGCAGTGTCAGGTTCCGAAGCTGGATCCGTAGTCGCTGCTGGAGCTGGATCTGCATCCGGATCCGGAATGACATCAGGACCTGGATCCGGTGGAGGCAGTGGTTCTGAAGCCGATGTTGTCGTCGCGAAAATCGAGTCAGTACTGAACAATACTGCCAATTTACAGGAAATCTCTGGAGACCTCAAAAAAGAGGCAGCAAATTCGTCTGTTGCCGAAGAATTGGCCGCAGTGAACCTGACAAATTTCGTTAAGGGCGAGACTAGCACCACAATTGTTGGATCAGCCACTACAGGGGCCGGCCCATGTAATTTGTGCAAAGACAATGAAATTGGACTCGACCTACAAATTCTGTTCAATGGCGCTCAGACGACTTGTCCTGAGGTGTACAAATTCCTAGCAACCCAAGCAGAGGCTGGAAGTGATGCTTGCGTTGCTGGACAGGAAGCTCTCCACGACGATTGCTGTTTGAAAAAGTGCGATTTATGTTCTGGCGGTGGCATACCTGATTGGTATGGAATGGTCACTGTCAACGGAAAGTCTATGACTTGTCTTGAACTTGACGGCGTAGTCACTAAGTCTCAGATTCAGAGTGGCAGTGCACAGTGTAGTCAACTCCTAAAAATTGCAGCGCCCGCATGCTGCTACGAGCCGCCTACAACGCCATGCAATATGTGCGACAATGGATCTAAATCTGGAGATGTAATGATCAGCGCAAATGTTGATTATGAAGGGACAACTTCTACTTGTGGTCAGATTTTCAACACTCTCTTTAGCAGGGAAGAGACCGATAGCAAAACATGCACATTGGCAAGACAAGACCTTGCTTCTAAATGCTGCTACAACAAATGTTCCCTGTGTGGTGAACTTCAAACTAACTCTGCGCTCACTGTTACACACGATGGAACACAGCTAGGATGTGGCGAATTTGACTCATATATTTTTGCCTCGAACATCATCAAAGAAGGAAGCGCTGAGTGCAGTTCTTACCAAGCCCAGCACCGGCAAGCATGTTGCTATGACATTCAGTGCAGCTTGTGTGCAAAGGGAGATGAGATGTACACCACCCGGGAGGATGCGGTGGTTCAATATGGAGGTTTAGAAGCAACATGCGGTGAAGTTGCTAATTTTCTGTATGAACAAGAGATGAGCCAGGGCAATAACTGTCTGGCTGCACAAGAGAACATTTTCGATGATTGTTGCTTCCGACAGTGTGAGATGTGTGAGACTGGTACCTCAGTCAACTGGGCTGCAACAACTACCTTCAATGGAAAGTCTCAATCATGCACCGATGTTTACTTGTTATTATCTAGTGAGTCTATTGCATCCAATAGTGAAACATGCGGAGCTCTCTCAGTTGTGTCCAAGGATTGTTGCTACACAATACCAAAAGAGCAATGCTCATTATGCAAAGATAGCAGCGGTGCAACTTATAACACACGTTGGAATACACAAGTCACTGTGAACGGAATGACCAAGACATGTGGAGACTTCAACACGCTCCTTGCAACCCAAGAGAAGGACAGTCAAACTTGTGCCATGGCTAAAGATGCCATCTTTAATGACTGCTGCTTTGCTGGATCTGACACTCTTGTTGCAATTGCAAACCAAATGAGTACAGAGACAGATGCTCCTTGTAGTCTGTGCAAGCCGGGCCAAGTTGGCATCAATGCTGAGGTAACATTTAACAACCAGCAAAGGACATGCCTGGAGGTTTACAATTTCTTGATCAATGGGTACAAAGAAATATCCACTACATGCAAATCAGCCCAAGTTTGGCTATCAGTAGATTGCTGCAGGGAACCAGGTCAGCTCTCCTCATCTGAGGTACCTGCATTTATGGGAACAACGAATTCAACCAATGTACTGGAGGGAGAAGGATCAATAGCAGCAGAAGATAAAAAACCAAAAGGCAAAGTGATCACTCCGCCTTTGGATTTTGGATTCGATCCTATGACACGGATGCAGAATGTTGCCCATTACTACGCCACCATGTCAACTCTGTGTATGCTGACAGTTGGCTTTGTAACATTGGCATGTTTGTGCTGAGTTTGATCAAAGATAATCATATCTATGCGAGGTGAAATTGAGAGTGTAATGAAATAGTTATTAGTTAAGACCAGTAAAAATGATATAGTGTGTGGTAAGATATTCAAGCAAGAAATAATTGGTGCCCTCTTTCGCAACTACCAATCTGGAAAAATCTTCCGTCTCATCCTACAAGAACTCGGACACCCACAACCACCGACACCAGTCCACTGCAACAACAAAACAGTAGTTGCCATGCAAACAACACCATTAAACGCCAACAGTCACGAGCCATGGAAATGAGATTCTTCTGGGTAGCAGACCAAGTTCAACTTGGAAACTTAAATATCACATGGCATCTGGGTCAAGAAAACCTTGCAGACTAGTTCACCAAAAACTTAACACCACACATCACCAAACTGTCCGCCCATGGTACCTACACACACCATCCTCACCAACCTCCTCCCAAGAGCACTTGCACCACATGCCCTGAAAGGGTGTGTTGGAACGCTTCCACATGCCTATGCCAGGAGCACTCCATTGCCACATCTGGCCTCCACCCACCGTGCCACGTCAGGACACACGCAGTGAGAGCAGACGCCTGCAGCCACTTGTTGCCCAAGTCAACTAATTTGTAGCACTCACTAATTGACTAGAACAACAGTTACCTTTGATGTCTCTTTCTTGTTCAATAGTTCTAGTTGATCGCCACCCTGCTGCTGCCGTGGCTAACAATGCCGCCGCCACTGCTGCCCCTGATGTGGCCAATCCCACTGCTGCTGCTGCCGCCCCCACCGCCACCAATCTAGCCGCAGCTGTTGTCTCCATTGCCGCCGCTGCCGCTCCCATGCCTGTGGCCATTCAAGGTTCAGCCTACGATATTGACTATGACACCACAGTCTCCATCATTGGTATCCTTCCCTCACTCATGCCGCAACCAACACATGCCAGAGCTAATCCAGCTGGCATAAATGGAGGAATGGGGCTTCCAGGGCCTCACCAAACAACCAACCAAATATGCCTCCAAGTTGGCAACCCCATGGGTCAATGCCCCTAACCCAGGACCCCATCAACCCATCGGGCTCAATGCACAGAACACCCATGATGCTGAGGCCACCTACAAGGCTGAAAAAACTGCATATCTTGCCCAAGTCACTGTCACCTGGAAATCATTGCCGCCCTAAACACAGCCGTCCCCAATCCCCAAACAATTCAAGCACGGCACTACTGCCACTGGTGGCATGCTTCTCCGGTCAGCATGCTATCACAGCAATCACGACCCATGCATCATCCTACTCTCCCTCAGCACCACGTACGGCGCACCAACCCCTGCCTTTGCTGCCCCATGGGACCAAAACAACCCCATTGAGGCATACTTTGACCGCCTTGAAGATTGTTTTGTCTCTGCCGTCATCGCCAAATCCCTGTACACAATGGATCAGCTCATCACCTGAGCTATCATGGGCGTTCAACTCACGAGGCTCTACTCCCAAGCCCTCATTGACTGGCAGAAAATCCCACCCCATCAACAGAAATGGGAAAGCCTAAAACAACATTTCACTGCAGCTTACATTGCCTGAATCCAGTCCGGTACTGGGACCATGGCAACCAATGGAAACCACATTGCTGCCAACGCCACTACCACCAAAAGTGCACTCAACAATATCTGTAGCTAGGTAAGATCCAGGGCCAGACTGGTTGGGTGCAACCAACCGTTTCTGACCATTTCCCGTGCTTCCCCAGCAAGTGGTATCAGCCACATCAACAAGACCATCTCTAGAGTAGTTCAGAGCACCAAGCTCATTAATCTAGGAGTTAAGTTTAATCACCTCAATGGTGCTCTCCTTCATAACTCCTTAGATTTCCTTCCTCCTCAGCACTGCCGCCATCAGGTTGCACTGTCTCCGCCTGACACCGCTCATCTACCGCTTCGCTCATCCATGTACGACTTTGGCCGCTTCATCATGTTGCCCAAAGAGATCACTACACTATTTGCCACTGCGGCGACTGCCTTTCAACCCATCATTGGGCAACCTACCAACGATGATCTCACAGCCATCCAAGAGCTCTTGTACCAACTCCTCCTCGTCATCCCCTACGACATCGATGGGGATCACAATCTCATTGGCATCATCAAACCTGACATGACTTACATCACCACATGGGGTTCCACCTTTCCCATTCCACCAAGACCACCATCGTACCCGGCCATTGCTGACAACGCCTTGGCAGTTGTACAAGCCCGCCGTGAAGCCAAGCATGCCAGTCTGATGCGCAGCTGTGCCGCTTATGATGCTGCAGAGCATGCCACAGCCAAGTTCCTTTGCAATGCCATCGACAAAATCTGGTAATGGGACCTGCGTCATACATGGAGTATTTTGATACTAATTGTGGGGGTCTTCATCCCAGTGAGCTTGTCAGCCTCCCCACCGAGATGATGGAATTCTATGCCCAATCCAACAGCATCCCTGAGTACAGCAACATGCTTGAGGAAGCGCAGCAAAAATTAGCACATGCCAACCTCCCAATGTCCAATGTGCAACTTCTTGCCATCGCATTAATGGCAGTACTCGCATCAGGTCACTTCCCGCACCTCGCCAACAAGTGGGAAGCTCACGCAGTTAACAACAAAACATGGGCAGCATGAAAAACACACTACCATGCCGCCCACATCACACACAAACAACAAATGCTGGTTGCCGGTAAAGCCTCCACAACCTCGGATGGCATTGTCAATGCAGTTACTACAGTGTAAGATGCAACAATCTTGGATGACACTTTCACCCGGTTTGATGGCTACCTTGACAACTTGGCAGAGGCGGCTACCACCGAGCACATCACCCTGACATAGGCCACATAGTTCACATGACTTATTAGCCAAAGGTGTAGCTGTTTTAGCCACATCAAATGGGTATCCAGAGATGTATCCGGATAGGACATTTCTTAATATTAAAAGTGACCTTAAATGGGATCCCTCGATTTTTTCACAAAGATACAGTTTGGGATCTTCCTGAATCTGCCCAGCACTTAGCCAGATTCATGGGAAGTTCCAGGGCACCTAACACTTCTCTCACTTTGAGGTCGGTTCCATTTCCATTCCACGGGGAAAAGCTGGAATGGAACCAGCTGGTTCTATGAGCAAGTGGAATCTGGAATATTCCACATGGAGTTGGAATCAAATGGCAGGAACCACATGATCCTCCTATGTACGAATAATTGTTAGTACTTAGTACTTCTTACTTCTTACTGTTTGTGTACGTCATAGTTTAAAGATGAGTACGTTCGATGTATCCACGTGGAAGATTCCATTCCAATTCCACTGGAATTTTAATGGAATGGAATGGAATTTGGAATATTCCAGGGTGGAACTGATGTCTAGATTCACTGTAGCAATAGTAGACTAATACTACAGTCAGATGTTTTCAACAAGTACATGAATCATAAAATACTTCCTGTAACTGTAAACAGACACAGCTGCAGCAAAGATCTCAAAGAAACTCAGACTTGAGACCCCCAGAGGACCTCATTCTGAGACCTTTTTGTAGTCTCATAAAACAGGGTCATCCACATCCTTTACATCTTTTTCTTAGCCTCCACTTAGTGTTCTTGTAGTTTTCTCTTCCATACTGCCCATCATCTTCCAGGCTCAAGACGCACCGCTGCCGTCACCTTTGTTGTTGCATTTTGTTGGTCGCTGGTTGCCGCCACCGTCGCTTTTGGTCATGCTGATTGTTGCATTTTTGGATCACTGCTGCAGTCAGTGGTGCTTTGTTGATTGTTGCATTTTGACGGTCACTGATACCATTGTTGCTTTTTTAATTCTTGCACCCTTCTGGTTCCTGCCCCTATTGTCATGATTGTTGCATTTTTTATTTGCGGCTGCCATCATCTTGATTTTTACATTATGCTCAGCTGCTGCCACTGGCCACCGCTGCCACCACCATCCCTTTGTTGATTGTTGCATATTGTTGTTTGCCAAATGACAATGCCATTATCCCTACCATTGTCATTTTGCTTTTGTTGCATTTCATTAGTTGCTAGTAACCGGTTGCTGCCGCCAGTGTCATCGCTGATGATTGTTGAGTGTTAAATGTTTCAGCATGTTCTTTAACACCTTGTTCCGCTTGTAGAGAATCAGAAGAGAACCTTCTACAAATGATGGTGAAGACTTTTAATAGTACTAGGACAAGATATATCAATTTCCCAAGGAGATATTCAAGATATGCTGTTAAACATAGGAGTATTATGGAAATGGCTGTCAGCGCATGCTCTACATGACTGCTCAGTCAGATGGAAGGGTTCAATATGGTGTTTAATAATAATATACACATTTTTGCATAATGCTGTGTTGTCACTAATCGTTTGTCACAACTGGCCTGTCCTACTACTGGTACTCCCTTTAAACTGGTAACGTACCTGCTTTTTTATTATGCCTTGCTCACAAGCGGAGCCATCCCCCCTTGAAAAAAATCCATCCCGCCAAATTACAAAACCACAATCGACACAGCATTACACCGACACCAATTCATCAACAAAACATCAATGAATGATCACCCAATTATTCGGGCCTCTCTAGTTACTGCGGGCCTCAACCTGAATGCAAATGGGGGATCATATTGGATTGCGAAGCCTCTTGAGGATAAGCTTGGAGTCGTGACAAGAATCTACCTCAAGTTGGTGGAGGAGGACCGGGCGACAGCATCGATCCAAAAGCTAGCGGTGAAAGCGGTGCACGCCTGAGCTTAACCCAATA
>JALLBB010000348.1:0-17196 GCA_036939735.1 Discostella stelligera | reverse complement strand
TTCTTCTTCTCCCGGTCTCAAGAAATGCATAATACATACCAAATGTACGGTACGGCAGCCTTTGGCGGGAGAGACGTTTGGCAAGTCGCCAACGAGAAAGGAGTGATCACTTTCCCACTGACCGACGAATTTAGAGTGAATACCGTTCGCAACCCCCTTTTCTTTATTGGGATTCCTATCCCCCCGAACCTCGAACCCTTTTTGCCGCCGAGCGCCGAGAGGAAACAAGCCATGGGTTCCATCGTCCGTCGACCAACCTCTCTAGAGATGATATTATCGTACCAAGTACCAAGTGCTCTCCAACTCTCAGATAAAGGCATCGAGGCAAGGGCAAGAGTACTTTGAGCTGAAAGACATGACTTTTGCGGAGATTGAACCGGATGAAGGAGGAGCAGGACGCCGTCGCCGTCACAAACATCCGCGGCCTACTAAGTCGTCGAAGAACGATGATGGCGAAGATATTCTGGCTCCCCTAATCCTCATCCCGACGCCACGAATGTCGAAATCAATTTTCAGTGGCAATACTTCTGGTGGCACCGCGTCAAGCGTCGGCTCACCACACCTGCAATCTCCAACGCTGTCGTCTCCATATTCGATGAATTCTCCTCCGCCTCGAATAAGTAGCACGCGGAGTCAAAAAGACTTTAGAGATGATCACCATTATGAGACACAAAATCAGATTGAAGCGATAGAATTACGTCATAATGGCAAGATAGATGAGGATGAGGAGGAGGATAATGATTCCAAATCAAAGACGTCATTCCTGAGTGAGGCATCGAAAAAACTCAAAAAGAAACTCAATGCAAAGCAGGGAAGAAAGTCTTGGCATGGAGAAGAGTGGCGTGAGCATCATGGTACTGGTGAACATGGAAAAGACGGGGAAAAAATCGTAACAATGGAAAGTGAATACAATAAAACAGCGGGCGTTCAAGTGGGGAAAGATGCAGTAGGCAGAGTTCGAAGAAAAAAGGAGAGACGAGATCCATCTCCCACTCATGACGATGGCGATGACGAAGAATACTATAGCAACTATCATCATTACAATCATTACCATCATCGTAATCGCCGCCACGGTCACCATAATTTCAAAGATGAAGAACAAGATGACGGCGATGATGGCGACTACACGCACAATGATGGTTCCACACTCTCGACAGTTTCCACTCCTACTCCACGTCCTACAACTCCGTCACGCAAACATGCTCATTTAGTGCACATGGCGTCTTCTCAAGAAGAGATGATTGCGGAGAAGAAAATTATTGAGGAATTTTGTGACAATATCAGCAAGAAGTTTGATGTTCAATCGGTATGGATTCGGACCGACGACGAGAAACAGGAAGAAAACCAATTTCAGCAACGACAGCAGCAGCAACAACAACAACAACAACACCAACAACAACATAGAATGGGAAAGCAGCAGCGGCAGCAGCAGCCGTTTCAGCGCCACCGACATCATAGGGATAATCCGCCATCGTCGCCACTTAATATTGTGGTTGGAAGTTCTCAGCCGCAATCTCCCGGGGCTAAACGTATTGAGGAACCTCCAAAAACGCTTGATGACATCAAATATAAGGTGCAAGATGTGCAGAAGACGATTCGAAAACCGCCCTCTACCGATTCGGAACAGCAGTGCAGAGTACCGCGGGAAGTTATGACGACCACCACACCGAAGACACTCGAGATGGTCCGACCTGATTTAATGGATCAATTCGACAATAACGACGATGACAACAACTGCGGTCCGACATCATTCGCAGAGGAAAAAAAAAGCATTATGAACTCTCTAAATCTTGTACCTCACCAGAAGAAAGAGCCGCAGAAACAACAGCGGCAGCTGCTGCAGCAGCAGTCTGCAAAGGAGATGCCGCCAGATGTCGTCAAGAAAGACGACTCGATACCTGCAAAGCGGAGCGTGAATCAAAGTATCGTGAATCGTTCGAGTATCATGAATGAGTTAATAACAAAGTTTGGGAAAACGGATGATGATGATGATAATCGAACGAGTATGGGCAAGTTATATAGTCACAGTCAAAAACATAACGTGAAGTCTCTAAATAGTCAACGTGAGAAGTTTGAGCAGCAGAATCAGCAGAAGCTGCAGCTGCATAAGAAGCAAGAAACTAATGCTGAAGAGGGGCTCGCAGCTGTCATCGATAAGGGAGGTACTTCTCCTATGGTCAGTCATGGCAAATCATTAACCACCAAGTCGAACTGGCACCATAGCAAAGTGTCTTCACAGCGCTCGGGTATTATGACTGAATTGATATCAAAGTTTGGAAAGGAGAAGGGTGAAAATCATGTTATCGATGATAATCAAGAGTTGAAGATGACGAGCAATCCTAGCCACAAATACTGTCCTTCCAAGCCATGGAGTGGCTGTGGTGGTGAAACGCAGGATATGCCATCGCCTACAAAACTTTCGACAAGAGCTATCTCAAATCATAGCTCTGAGGAAATAATTCGCAAGGAGAATGAATCCTTGTCATTGGAGCTGCATCGAGTGAAAGAGAAATTAAACAATAAGGAGAAGGAAATGAATAGTAAGGTTGCCATGCTGGAACGAGAGCTACGCAAGCAAGAGCACGAGGCAAAACATTTGCAAGAAGAGAAGAAACTCGAGAGTGAGGCCAAGGATGCTCGATTACATGAATATGCAGCTCAACTCTCCGCCGATTTGGAATCTTATAAGGCTGAATGTGCTTCGTATCGAGAGCGTATTCTTCAGAAAGAGCGAGAGATTGCCAAAATGGAGAATTTCCTTTACGAGGAGAAGAAAAAAGTCTTGTCATTAGAATCTGAAGCTCAAATGTTACTGAATATTGCCGAGGACAATGTGAGTCATGCCACAAGTACTGATCGATCAAAGGAAGCTGAACTGGCCGCATACAGGGACGAATGCGACAAATACCGTAAACGGGTTCTCGAGTTGGAAAGGAAGGTCCTAGCGGCAGAGGGTGCTTTGGATTCGACAGGACATATCGCATCGGCGCTCGAGGAAGAAAGGAATACCATGTCCGCTCAGTTGATAAGATTGCAGGCTGACAATGAGTCCATAGAGGTAGAAAACGAGACATTACGGTCCAAACTGGACGAAAAGGACTCGAAGATAAAAGCATTTGAGTTCGAGTTATCTGCGCTACAATCAAAATGGTCGGTAGCACAGACCAACATGGTCGATGCCAAGGGTAGTGCTGATGAGAATCAGAAATTGATGAGCATCCTCGAGTGCGAGAATGCATCATTAATTCAGCGATTGGAAAAGCTCCAAACGATTGTCAGTCGGTGTAATCAAGTCGAGGAGGACAATCTTGCTTTGAAAAAGCAAAATATTGATCTAACAGAAAGGCATGCCGAGATGTCTAAAGAGGTACTCGATGCAAAGGGCCTTGCCTCCAACATGAAGCGACTGCAAAAGTTGATGCAAGAAAATGAGTCCTATATTTCAAAGTTGCAGGATGAGCTCGCCAAGGAACGTACAACACATCTCGAATCTGTGAAGAACAACAGACAGAAGTACAATGCTGAAATTTCAGCTCTTACAGAGAAACTGAGAGCGGCCGAGGAGTCTACGCGCATTGCGGGGCTGAAGAATTGTGAACTTGAAGAGAAACTTACTTCCGTCGAAAGGGAACAATCAGAACTTCGGGAGCTTGAATCTCATCAATCAAAGTGTCAGAGTGATCAAATGATGAAGTTGATGGAACATGCTGATGACTTGAGAAGAAAAAATATGGAGTATCAATGTGAAAATGCTTCGTTAAAATCAGAGCTTTCGGAAATGGAACGTGCACGCGATGTACGACTCAATGAATATCAGATGGAACTCGCGCTTCTGGAAGAGGAGAAGTCGAAAATAGTTGACAGTCTGGCTATTACGAACACAGAACTTCTTGAATCACGGAAAGAAAAGGCACAGAAGATGGAAGAACTGGGGCGGCAACTCCAAGAGAAGGACGAAACATTGGCAAAATTAAGAAATGACTTTGCCAACCTTTCTATGGAGAAGACAGACTGTGTCAACAGCCTCGGGGCTAAGATTCAACAACTTGAGCAATCCCTCGACAATGTTTCGAGCCGAAACAAATCATTGGAGTGTCATGTCTTTGCAATTCAGAGGAATGTCGTGAATGTTGTTAGCTTGGTGAGGGGAGAGATGACAGATCTACTCTCCTATGTGAAAAATAAAATCATTGAAGAAAGAGACGCATTGATTAAACAACAAAAAGAAATTGCTCGCAAGTTTGGAAACGCAGTAGAGAAGAAATTACTTGAGAAGTCCGTGACGAATTCTATTGCTGTGTCAATAATAAGCTCGGAAAAATGTGATGTTGAGCGCCAGTTATGGGCCGAGAAGGAAAAGACGAGCATTCTTGAAGCGTCTTTGGCGATTGCTAGAGAGGATTCAAAGGCCTTGGCAGATGCTTGCTCAAAGGTCTCTGTCTCCGAAAAGGAGTGTTTAATGGATGCTATTGACAACATCCTGCTGGAAAGCTCGAATGCGAAATTTCAAGTAAAAACCCTTGAGGTGGATATAGAAGATCTGACTTCTAAGAAGGCTATTTTGGAGGATAAAACTTCAATATTATCTAACCAGCTGAGTGAGAAAGAAAGTTTGGTAAAGAATTTGGAAGTAGAGCTTGAAAAAGGGTTCGATGCCTTGAGGGTTCAATTGGAAGAAAATAAATCATTGAAGGTGATGCTTGAGACGCAGAGAACAGAATCCAAAAGATTAGTTGAGCAAATGAGGTCGTCTTTCGATGCCGACCGTAAGTCCCAGGACCTAACTGTGGATGAAATCATTTCGGCCAAGGAAGAGGCTTTATATCGCGAACAAGCATTGTTGGCGAAGGTAGATACACTGGCTATGGAGGCTGCATGTCATGATGAGCAGGTACAAAAGATGAAAGCTATGTTGGATGAGTCCAAACAGGAGCGTGATGAACTTACCGCAAAATACGAAGCTTGTAGACAACGGGTAGCATGCCTCCTTGATGAGACGCTTTCTTCACATACGAAAGCAGAAGATCTCGCAAATCATTATATGGAAATCGAGGATGAGCTTCGGCAACAGCTGCAATCGGTTCAAGGAGAAAACACAAGTCTCGAGCGAAAGCTTAAAGTAGTTCAGAGGGAGTCTGATCGTCTGTTGAATGAGCTTTATACGGGAAAACAAGAGTTGACATCGGCTCGTGCCTCCCAAGACGATATGATTAATGATCTTGAGACTAAAGTTGATGCTTTGACGAGGAGTATCACAGAAACACAAGAAAAGTGTGACAATCTCTCACAAGAAGTTGCTGATTTGCAGCAACGCAACAGCGAATTGATTGAAAAGTATGATTTTGTTTGCAGCGAGCGAGACGCGTCATTTGATGCAGTTACTGAAGAGAAAGAAAGGCTCGACAACGAGTTGAAGGCCATGAAGCTTCGAATTGAAGAAGAGCGCCTTGCTCATGCAAGTACAGTGGCTGAGATCCAGTCAGTGTTTAATGTCGAAGTGGACCAGCAGACGATGAAATGCAAGGCTAAGGAAGAGAGAATTCACGCGTTAACTTGCGAGGCGAAACAACTTGGAGAGGAAGTCCAAAGGCTCAAAGAAACTAAACAAGAACAAAAGCGGCAGATTTTGCAGCTGAAAGCGTCTTTGAAAGCAGCGGCGGAAGAAGCCCGTCAACTTGGATCAAAGGTCGCGTCGGAGCAAGATGAACTGTTGAAAGTAACTCATAGTATGGTGAGCTTTGAGGAAGAGTCCCATTTGAAACAATCTCTAGAGAAATCACGGACTGAATTCGATAAAGTCGCCTCATTTCTCGGGTTGCACGAGCCTGATCTATCGGATCTTGAGTCGTCACTACAAAAAATTGTTGTGGAGAAAAAGCGTCTCGAGAACGAGTTATCAGACAAGGAAGAAAAGCTTTTCGCGACGATGAATACTCTCACACATTACGAGTTGAAATTGGTAAGAGCTGAACAGGAACTGGACGCACAATCGGAACATGCCGTTTCCGAGATTGCTCGTCTTCAAAATGAACTTTCTTCTGTAGCACTAAAGCAACAATTGAAGGAAACAGATCTCAAAAGTCAAGTAGTTGCACTGAAGAAGGAATGGCTGGAGAAGGAAACAGAACTCAAAAGTCAAATTGTTAAACTGAAGAAGGAGTGGCAAGAGAAGGAAACAGAACTCAAAAGTCAAATCTGCGCACTGAAGAAAAATTGCGAGGTGGAATATGTTAATAATCAGCTGTACAGAGAGCAATTGGGGAAAATGGATGATAATGCAGTTGCAACCAACGCGTTGAAAGAGGAGTTGCACACGCTAAGGGAAGAGAATTGCCGTCTTTCTTGCGACAACTCCGACATCATTACCACAAACAAATCGCTTGAACAGCAGGTTGAAGCATTGACCTTTGCCAACGAACAACTTGCAGCTAAGAACCTCAGCCTATCAGAGAAAGTGGAAACTGTCAAGAGCAGGATTAATTGCGTGAAGAGTAAGATTGATGCAGGGAAATGTGACGACTGGTCGATAAAGTCAGGCGACTCGAGGGAGAGTCATGTAAAGAAAACTGCAATTGAGCTCCAATCGACAGTAAAAGCAATCAAAAAACATCACGACGAAACAGTCAAGAAGCTTCAGGGCGAGCTCGATGATGCTCGTAAAAGGTTGAAGAAGTATGAATGCAAGGTATGTGACTTGACGACCTTGATCGAAGAAAACGCAGTTGTCATAGAATCATTGCACCAAAAGCTTCGAGGAAAGTCTTCGTCTCATGTCTCAAAGCATACCTCATCATCACCACGTCAATCGTATTCTGGTGAATCGGAGGTGACAGAGTAGCCTGCCAAGGAAAAAGCTACTCTAGACTTGTAATACTAGTTTTCGTAATATTTCTTAACAGCCGTTGAGTGTACGACAAAATCTATCGCCATGGTCTCTGCATACTTTTCCCCCGTTTGAGGCTTTCAATATTCATCTCACATGAACGGGCGATTTTTCCTACTGCAGCCAGAAACAACTGCACATATTTATAACATCATTAGAAGAGTAAAGTTTAAAGTACTCTTGTGGTAGCGTCAATCGCCAACTTTTTCCAATCACTTTGTAGGACTACTATTGCACTTCCAAAAGCAATAATGAACAAACTCGTTGTTATTCCAATCCATAAACCCTCGATTCCATACCCTAATTGTATACCTAGCACATATCCCAAAGGCAACCCAATGACATAAAACGCAACAAAGTTAAATAGTGCCGAAAGAGATTGTCGCCCAGACCCGCGGAATATTCCCTGATTGCACGCATTAATTGCATCGGGGAGTTGAAATGCCGTGGCAATCAGTAGGAGTTGTTGAGCCTTCTCGATGATACCCACGTCCGTCGTAAAGAGCATTGGTAATGTCTTTCTGAAAGTTAAAAGGAAGGCCATGTTCAAGAAGCTAACAATGGCACCCGATGCCAAGGCCAGGTTGGATGCTATCTCTGCTCGACGGGCATCTCCGGCTCCCAAAGCATTTCCAACACGTACATTCCCGGATACTGATGCTCCGAGATACAGCGTATATGTTAACGACGTTACATTCATTATTATGCTGTTGGCCCCGATTGCAATAATGGCCTTTTGCCCAGGCAATATTCCACACAAAAGAGCGAGGACTTCGAACGCGCACCTGGACAAGAGAGGAGGGAGTCATGGAGAACCAGATGTTTGAGATGCACACAATTTTTCCGGCGAAAAAAAAGTGAATGAGGACAAGATTGAATATTACAACGTACCATTCAAACATGACTTGCAACATGCCTGGAATACCAAGTCTCATGAAATCCCCAAACGCCTTGACAGACAATGCCTCCTCCCATGCCACGAAGCCGTCATATATGTGTCGCAAGAATTCAGCATCCGTTTCCTTTCGACATTCCCCATCGACCATACTACCCGTGGTAAAGGAAAACTTTCGACAACCGCCAATTTCCAAAAATTGTTGCGTACCCCATTCATCTTGAACATCCCCACTGCTACTGCACTCGCTTTCACATGATATCATTTTGCAGCTGCTAGTCGTCGGCAGCGATTTGGATGATCCAATTGCAGCACTCCTCCATCCTTTCCATAACATTGAACCCAAAATGGTGGGCACTTCCACGGCATTCCCGAACGAGCGCGCCATTGCCGCACCCATCCATCCATACCTTCGGACGAAATACCAACCGCTTATCAGGTTGGCCACATTGCATGTCACTGCTGCCATGAGCATGGGATGACCATCGTTCTTACTTTGACATATCCTTTTAATTACATTGTAGATGTATAGGAATGGTAATCCGGGTAGCATGTATATGGCAAATGTTCCAGCCATAATGGATACTTCTGGTGGTTGACCTAATGCTACGAGGATGGATGAGGTATTCCATAAAATTAGGGAGCTCAAGATGAGGAAGAAGGAAATAACGACGAGTCCAGTGAGGGAATAGGTGCCAATTTTGGAGGACTGGCCACCACCATAGGCTTGGGAGCAGAGTGTATCCAATGCAGTTAGTATTCCTGCAGATATGATGATGATAATGAGATGGAAAAATGAGAGAAAAGAGTGGAAAGATATAGAAAGAACCACATGTTGGGTCAAAAACATAATTGAATAAAACTATGCTGCAAGGGATTCTGCACCAACAGATAATGTTCATTATTTCACAGTCGCCGTTCATCCTCTTGTTGCTTGCAACATTTTACAACAGCAACACACACTCACCATACGCTGGGGACAATGCTACCACATTCATGAACATGACAGCCAATGATGCAGCATCCAATCGCAACTTTCTTGTATTGTCGTCATCTTCACCATTCTCAGTTGCACCGGTGCTATGGCCAACAAGTATCAGCGTAACAATTCCTGGTAACATTTCTAAAAAGTACGTGAGCACCACTGGCGCGGCTAAATTGGTCATGCCAGCCATTTCTCCACGTAGAAGGAGGACGTATTTGTCATTACTGTCGTCATTGGCGAGAAGAGATTGTGGTGGCGCATTGTCTTGTTTGGGTATCGGCGCCAGATTATCATTATCATCATCGAACGAACCGCCGACAATGCTGGCATGGACAAAATTGTTTTCCAAGGATGATTTGATGGAGCCGTAGCGATGATCTATGCCGCTGCCATTAAATAGCGAATCATTTTCTCCGTTGAGGTTCACCATTATTTTATTCTTTTTTGGTAGTAAGGTGACAGCAATGGCCGATCTTTGATGAATATCTAATTCACCAGGGGTTGTATGAGTCAGATAGTTACTCTCTCTATTGAGTAAGTAGTAGTAGAGAAATAATAGTATCTCAAGTACTACGATATCGTATCTACGACGGGCCAACGAGTAAGTGGCGAAACTACCTCTGGTAGATACGATAGTAGTCTTCCAATGGGTCGTTCGCTTTTTATTGGACCGAACCCAAGAACGAAGTAATAAAAAGTAATGTTCAGATCAATTATTACACACATTGTTATGCTACTCTCTTAATTACTTCTTCAATCGATAGAAATAATACCAGAGTATCTCTCTAGACACTATTAACTTTGGATCACACAACCTTGAACTGAGGATTCATTTTCAACTTCAATCTTCAAGCAGCGAGAGCAGTATGAATTCTTGCCCGATTGGACGACGATGACGTCTTGGACCTTGCCGGAGAAGCGATTAGTGGCAATGGTGAGGAAGCGACAATCAACTTCTTGTCAATGGTAATACTACTCGCACGATCTCGTGGCGGCGACTTCATCTCAATATCATGTGCATCTTCATTCTCCTCCTCAGTATCGGACATGATATTACTAGAACTAGAACCCTTTTCCTTCCTTGGGCAGGAGAGGGCGGCACGAACTCTCGCCCGCTTTACCGCCCGGGATGATCTTGATGCACAGAATTCTGCCAGCTTCTCCATAGAATCGCCATCATCTGTCATTGCAATATCACGCTGTGCCGACACCACTGATCGGACGTGCTCTTGACGTTCCTTGATTAGTGAGGCCGACTTGCCTAATACCATATGGTCAATGCCCACAATATCTTCCATGGAGACTACGTTGTCCTTGATGAGGCACTTGAAGGAATCTTTGTTAAATCCGCCGGGTGTAGAGTGCAAGAGTTGTCGAATGCGCAGACACTCTGCCACGGCCTCGTTGCAGAATTTCTTCCGTTCGTCCTTGGTGTAGGACATGTTGCGCGCGTCCGTGGGATCGTGGGGGTAGATTTGAACGCTGGATAGCTTGGAGAAGGTAACAGCCCGTGGACGACGATGACGAGATAAAAAAGAGTTGCCTCGATCGTTCGCATCCACTGTCCAANTCTTCCGTTCGTCCTTGGTGTAGGACATGTTGCGCGCGTCCGTGGGATCGTGGGGGTAGATTTGAACGCTGGAGAGCTTGGAGAAGGTAACAGCCCGTGGACGACGATGACGAGATAAAAAAGAGTTGCCTCGATCGTTCGCATCCACTGTCCAACAGTCACCTGTTGGACGACGCGGCCAGTCTTCGAGGAGTTCGTCTTTGGAAAATGGCGTCATGATACTTCGAGGCGGATTATCATGACGAGGATGAGTGTTCATGTTCATGTTGCTCTGGGAGTGAATTTCTGAATCGAATGGCACAATGGTTTCGGTGGACTGTCAGCGATTGAATCGATCTCCCTCGGGTTCTGTTGTAGCTTGGGTAGGATTGATAGATGCAATAAATAATGTAAATCATACATTTTTGGGTGCTTCAGAGACGATGCAGGTCGAGAGGAAGCAAAAATAATCCATGGTTCGGGTGCCCTCTCCCTTCAAACGACCCTCGTGGTTCACTATGACTGTCGTTTGCGAAATTCAAAACTGCTTGACTTTCAAGCCGGTACGTAACCCTTTAGTTTTTTGATAAAGGACAGGCAAAAGATGTTAACTATCCTATCGTGTCTCATTTTTTCTCATCCCGAGAGGAAGCATAGCAGACGAGAGGTCACAGCATGACGACAGAGATGTGTTATCTCTCTCGAGAGAGAAAGGTGCCATCATCTCTCAGCAGGAATCGAATCACTTCGTGACTAGAGTACTAATACCATCTCTCTCTCTCTCTAGCTTGAAGTAGTGAACGAAAGAGGTTGAAACACAACATTATTCTTGGAAGCTCCCTCACACGATAGATGAATGCCGACTACTCTCTATCGTACACTCGGTGAACCTCAAAATCCAAAATCCGGAAGGGTCAGAAAGCGAGCGCAAAAACCAATAGATGATCTATTATTTTACTACTACTTAATTTTCAGGGCCGTAATCAAAACCGGAGACGTCCGCCGTCCCAATGGCTTGTGCGCGAACGCTCTCCAAGTTTGATCCTTTGTTCCCTCGGCGACAACTCGCTCCAACGCCTGCGTCACCATGCTCCTCACTCTTCCTTTATTTTCATCACCGTTTGTGATATTGCTGGTGCCTCCGTTGTCGTCTTCGCCGCAGTAGTAATCGGGAATGCTCTCTGCATATCCTCTCCAACCACCCTCCTCGCGCGTACTATTACTTGACAACATGGCCAATCCCTCCACAAAGTGTTCGACGACGATGCTCTCTTCCAAATTGGATCCTGGATAGGTCATGATGGATAACAATCCTCCCACGCGCAATAGTAGTGCTGCGTCCGTGATGGAATGGAGGGTTGTCTGTGTCTGCGTTTGACATTTCGTACTGGAGGATGCACTATTCTTTGGAACATGATCGTCGCCCGGATGTGGTGGCGGTTGCTGTCGTCGTGGCATCATCGTCGTCGTCGGCGTCGTTCGAGGTGCGCCGGGCAAGAATCCCAGATTGTAACACACCAATCCGACCGATCTGCGATCATCCTCTTCTTCTTGCGGCAGCGCGTCCATCAAATGTTCGTGCGATCGCTCCAGCAATGTCACGTACTCGTAATAAATGTCCGACGATAGCGACGACGAGAGGAAGGAGCGGTGGGTGTTGGCGATGGCTCGTGGTTGGACGTCGATTCCGATGAGACGCGGCGGTCTGGGTCGTTCGTTGGAGGAAGCAGTCGTCGCGGATCGTATTGTCGTTGCATCCTCCTCCTCCTCCGTGGGGTTCTCATCCTTCGGCTCGTGAATAGTAGTATTGCTGGCGCCGCCGTCGAGGAAATTATTGGGAAATAACATCCTTGCCAGGGCCAAAGAGTCCTTTCCGTTGCCGCACGTGGCATCAATCACTGTATCTCGGTAGGGTACTATCGTCGATTGCCATAGGGAATGTGCCAGTGCCGTGAGGGTAACGCTGGGATTGCCTAGATACGTTCGTTTGTCTTTCTGCAACAATCCTCCCTCCGACGCACCGGCAGTAGTAGTAGTAGTTGCTGTAGTCGTTGGAGGATGGTGCATGACAGTGGGAGCGATTGTTGGTGGCGGTGTCGACAGGTGGTTCGTGTTCTTCCTATTTTTGTCATTCTCGCTCGTGTTGCTGCTGCTTCGATCGATGATTGAATTGGATCGAGCCATTGCCGCACGAATCAGATTGGTTGTTGTTGCCTCACAATTCTCCATTCTGGTCCTACTGCTACTACTACTACCACTCGTGGATGATAATGACGATGGCCCATCGTCATCTTCGCCAATAGCCGATGGTGGTTGGGTCGATAATGTACGCAAGGCACGAGATAAGGTGTTATTCAGCAGTATGGAACTGCTTGCGAATGAATAGTTATCATGGTTGTTGTAACTGGATGTTGTCGCTGCCTGCTGTTGCCATTCTTGATTAGTTTCCTTCGTACTTGATACATCAGTTTCGCTGATTTCATCATCGGCAGCATCATGATTATTACTATTAATTGATTCATCATTGCCATGCTTGTTTGTTGCCCATCGACTCGACGTAACTATATTCTTTGTAGTAATCGAATAGTGTCGGGCTGTAGTAGTGGTGGTGGTAATGGTAGTACTAGTTGCAATTAATAATGGCGATGGGAGATGATGATAATTGCGCCTCGAGGAGGAGGAGGATAGAAATGAGTGTTGTCGCATCCGAAGTTTGCTGCTCCTGTAGTGGATATTGATCCCAACAAAGGAGGATGTTTGCGGAATTCGACCCTCGACGATAAAACCATGGCTTTTTCGAGTGAGGAAAGAGTGCGCTGCTGGATGAAAATGAAAGCTGGCTGGCGAGATCATGACGACGACGAGAAGAAGGAGGCTGGCCACTGTTGAGATGTTTGTTGTTGTTGTGGTTGTTGCTGGTTTCATGGAGGCGATGGAAGTGGATGGTGGATTTTCAAGATGATTGGTCATGATGTTTTTTAGTTGGTCAAGTTAAGTAGTGGTGACCACACAACGAACACATATGTTGTGCATGCAGTAATGCACCAATAATATTTGTTTCCGTTCACTGACCGACGGTCCCGGTCGACGCCAACCGATAGAGTCCACTCTGCCTCTGCTGAATCAAAATATTATTCACTCCTTCTCCTCCTTCTTCCCTGCCAACAATACTAAAATTCTATCATGTTGAAACGAGCCACCGCCCGCTCCAAGGCCAATGTCACCAAAACGACGACAAAAACAACAGCAGCAGCAGCTTCGTCTTCGTCTCTCCTTTTCCCCTCCACGGATCCCAGCAGCAGCAGCAGCAGCAGTAATGCTACCAGCACCAGCACTCCAGCAGCAGCAGCAGCAGCATCGTCGTCCATCGACATTCCTCCTCCAGAAGACGAAGATATCATCGAACGGATACGTCTTCGAATACCCAACGCCCACGTCTTCAAGCTGCCCCCCAAACCCACCAGCGGCGGCTGGCGCGGAGGCGATTGGCGCGACAAGGTGTGGCAGGGCACGCTGAAGGTCGTGGAGCGGGGCGACGATACGGCCGTGCTGCTGGTCGATGCCAGCGAGGAACGGAATATATTCGCCGTCTGTCCCATACGACACAATATTTCCGTACACGAGGCCGTCGCTTCTTCTTCCAACAATAATGCCAATGCGAATACCAATGCGGGCAACGGGGTGGATCGATGCATCGACTCCTCCCGGTACTTCGTACTGCGCATCCAAAATGCCGAGGGACGACACATGTACATTGGATTGGCGTTCAATGAACGAAACGATGCCTTCGATTTCAACACGGCATTGGAAGATAGTCGACGCGAAAAAGAAGTGGAGCGAAAGTTGGCATTGGGAATCAACATGTTTGGCGGAAGTGGTGGCGGTGCCGCGTTGTACAAAGCTGTGGATTATACTATGAAAGAGGGGGAGAAGATACACGTGTCCATTCCAAAGATTGGAGGAAGAGGGAGCGATGATGGTAAGAATAGTCCAACGAATGAAGAAGAAATGAGGGGACGAGATGGAAAAAATGGAGATTCGCATTGGCAACAACAACATCCTCGGCATTTGTCGTCGGCAGTGACGTCGACGACGTCCGCGGCAACGAGGAGAAGAGACGCGAAGAAGAGTCCAACGACAGCAACAACATCGTTTTCGTCGTCGCTACCATGGTCATCGTCGAGCAGCAAAAAGGGTGGAGGTGGTGCACTTAAGCCCTCATCGAAAGATACACCCTCGCGATTGGTATAGATAACAACCTTCTCACGAACGGAATGTAACTAACAATACTGAGAATGCGCGGCACGGCGTTCATTTTTCTACTCTTTTTATCCGACCCCGCTCGTCGAATTGCGCATCCCCCCGTCATCGATCCAACTCTCCCTTTCTCTCTCGTATATTCCTCACACGGAACTGCCTACTACGTACTACGCGCGCACACAACGTATACTCATGCTACACGCTGTGATACACAGCAACAAAATATTACGCAGCCTTGAGCACCACCTGCGAGTTCATCAACCCCGCCTCCTCAACGGATGCATTCAAATCCTCCACGATCCGCGGTGGATATCCGCTCGTCAACACGTAGGGCTGATTTCCCGCCCGACTTCCAATATGTTGTGCTATTTCTGAAACGGGAGAGGAGATATTGACCTTGAGAACTAGACGTGAGCCGTCGAGCAAACGAATGGCAATGGAGGTGGAGGGTGCGTTGGGATCCAGTAATGGAGCAGGGGGGGGGCTGCCGAAGGATGATAATTGCGCGGGGTCGATGACCCCTTCCCCCGATGCCCCCGAGGAGGAAGATGCAGCAGCAGTAGTGCTGCCGCCACCGCCGAGGGATTGTCCTTCTCCCGAAAAACTTTGAAATCCGGCCTTCGTCTCGCTGCCGCTGCCGTCGCTACCCTTCCCATGCCGTTCGGGATCGTACTCCTCCGAACGTCGATCGACCAATCCCACCGCGACCTCGGGCACCACCCCCTCGTCGTCGTCGTCGCCATCGCCACTTCTTTTCAGCGAGGCCGCCGTCTCCCGCAACTCGCGCGGCACGCGTCCCCGTGCCATGCTGGTCAAAAATTCCGAATTGGCCGGATCGTCGAGGCGACGGTACGGTCCGTCGTCGACGGTGAAGCCCGAGCGGTACATGGTGATGATGCTGCGATGACCGACTCCTCCCGGGGCGCCCCTTCTTGCGGCAGCGGCAGCACTGCCAGAAGAGGCGGCGGTATCGGATTCGGCCAAATTGAAAATGGCATCCGTGGCAGCGGCCGCCGCGGGAGGAGGACGCGGACGACGACGACGACGATCCTTTTTTATCGCGATCTCCCCCACGATTTTGGATACTGGTTGAAGTAGTAGTAGTAGTCCCGCCACCACCTCTGAGAAGCAATCTTCTATAATGTTTTGCATCCATGGAACAACAACAATAGTCGACCAATCCCCTTCCCATCCTGGTCACGTACTCCAATCCACCGTAGGTGCTCCATCCGCCGAGGACGGCGGCGGTGGTCATTTGACACATTCCCAGGACGTGCACGGATGAATTCGGTCGGGACAAAATGATTTTGTTCAAGAATAATGTGGCCAAGGAGGTCGAGTACCATGCGGTGATCCAAAAGGCCGTTTTCAGGTAGAGCGCTTTGGAACGTTGGTCGGATTTGTTATTGTTATTGTTGTTGCTATGGTGGTGGCCATGGTCTGCTCCATCATGGTCGATCGTGGCGGTGGCGGATGATGATGATGGCAGAAAGGACGATGGTACTACTACGATTCGATTGTGTTTTTTCATGGTATTTCCATTGGAATTGTGCGGATCAGTAGTGGTAGTAGTAGTTTGATCCACTAATCCATTTCCTCCATTATTATTTTTATCCGGAAGCAACGATGATGATGTCACTTCATAATAATGTTGTTTACATCCATATTCTTCATCGATTCCTTCGAATGATTCCTTCTGAGGAGAAGAATTGTGTGTGTTTCTCCACCCATTGCCATTGGAATGATTTGAAGAAGAATTTCCATGAACCTGATGATGATGATGATGATGATGCAATGATGATGATGATGATACTGGATGTTTCTCCTCGTTGTTTCCATTGTCATCATGGATATTGGAGGCGGAGACGGCATTCTCCATAATGCCAAGCTGCTGATGCAATGATTTGCGTGCTCGCACAGATACTAATGCTGATGATTTCGATGCTGACCCGTTCCGACTGGAATGGTGCGAACGCACGTGCTGTGTCGACGACTGTGTAGTAGTAGCAGCGCGATGGCGCAATTGACCATCGCTCGACATTCAAAAAACAGGATGATGATCTCTATCAACCGAGTACTCCTACCGCATGCACTCGGATATTAGTCGCACACGCCTCCTGCAGCAGTAGCAGTAGCAGTACTACCTAGTTTGCGAACTGTTGATGCTTGTGTTGTCGAGCAAGAGCAAGATGGAGAGATGAGAAATAATAATAACTAGCCCGACTGCGTCGGGAAGGGGACTGCGTCGGCTAGCGCATGCGCGATGATTATGGTATTAATGTATGTTTAGCGAAAATGTTACGTAAGTAGTGTGGTGTTATCGGTAAAATTAATTTCGTTGTGAAATTGTTGCAGGGATTTGTAAATAATTTACAAAATTGTGGTTTTTTGTTGCATGTCAAGATTGGAGGCATGATGGTAGGTTTTATCATGTATCATAATCGTAAGCCATTTATTTATTCTGCTGGGCGCTAGTCTTTATGTGATGATGGATTATGAACGTAATATTAAGGGTCCTATTCAATTGTCTTATAGTGGTAAAAGTGTGAGGAAGTGCGCTATTATTGCAAAGACTCAATATTATTGCATACAGTCACAGGTTAAGGAGGTTGAGGATCGTATCG
>JALLBB010000347.1:0-16951 GCA_036939735.1 Discostella stelligera | reverse complement strand
GAAGGATTTTTTGAAAAAAGTGGACATGGGAAAGAATAAAAAATTTGGCTGGCCACGGTGTTACCTTTTTTGCCACGGTGATGACATGGGGATGTTATCCCCATATTATTATCATGCACAAAGTAAGTGGTGATGTTGTGCTGTGGATGTTGCGTGGATTTCGACGCACCTACAGGTCATTTCAAGGGTCATTAATGATGCTTAACTTCGGGAGAATATTCTCTAGGCCTCATTATGTAAAATGTCCAGGTGTCATTAATGACTAATGACCCGCTCACACTGCGAGAGACTCTGTCGCGCGAAGTACTGGAACCAGCTGGCTCCAGAGAGATAAAAGTAAAAGAAGTGTGACTCTATGACCATGATCGCCGACCATTCCAAAGCAGGTGTTACCTAGTTGTTAGATAATAGCAGTAGCCCCAGCTCCGAGCGGAACAAAGCAAGCATGGCAACATTATCTACACGGTCAGTCTCGCTCTCGGACCATGTCAAACGACGGAAAAATTCCGCCGCTTCCAAACGGAGCAGCGATTTATGCGGCGCTACGACTACTACGGGGAGCAGTGGCAGCAGCAGCAGCAAGCACGCCGCCGGCAATGGCACCATCCACAACAACAACAGCAGCATCATTGGAAGCGCGAGCATGACAACCAATTCCCCCCTTCGAGTATATTCACCGCAGCATCCTCCCCCATCTGGCCCCATCGGAATACTAGGCAGAAGTAGTAGCGAGGGCGGGTACGACAGCCATGTGGCATCCTACGGCAATTACGATGCACCCTCGGCATACTGTCGGAGCTATCACGCATCCGAGCATGGATGTTATGCCGCTGAAAGTCACATCGTTGGCGGGGTGGGCGTTGGCAGCGGTAGCATGGGCTGGAGAACCAATTCCGCTACTGCTTCGACCGATATCGACAACAGGGCGGTGATGAGTGACAAGTCCACCACCCACATGGCACGGTTGGAGAGCTACTCCAATCCGTTGCTCGATTTGGAGGAGCAGCGATACATTTGTAGTTCGTCGAGACAACGACGGACAGTCACACAGCGGAGTAGTAGCTCTTTACAGCAGACACCATCATCGTCATCAAGCGGTCCAAACGGGCAGGGGTCCCATGATCCAAGGTTTCAAGCTGATTCGTCCTCATGTTGTTCCAGTGCACCAACGGCCTCCACTGTAGGCAGTAGTGGGAGCAGTAGCAACGGCAGTTCCTACTACAGTCATCATCATAGCATTGACCCAACATCCTCCATACCTCCTCTGGATGAGGATGCCATCCGGCAGGGCATCATCGACTTTTCAACCCTCGTAGCCACCTACCTTGCTGGAGCACTCTCCTTCATCATTGGCATTTTCCTAACATTGCTCTCGCCCCTGATCAAGATTATTAAATGTATCGTGGGTGACGTCCTAGGGTTACTCGGCGACGCTGGATTCCTACATGAGCTGGGAAGCTTGTGGAGATTGTACAGAGATTTACGGAGAAGTTCGGACGGGAGCCATTACTCCTCTTCTTCGAATGGCGATTATCACCAGTATGCTAATCATCATCATCATTATCGTCCAAGATATCAGGATGATACGAGTCTCGAGGATGGAAGCACTACCGTATATAGCGCGGAAACCTCGTCTCAATTTGTGGGTGGTTGGAGACCCCATGTCTGTCCCAGCGTTGGAAGCGGATGTTCCAGCAGCGTCAACACCCCTAACAGCATGGGAAGGACTCGGCCATCTTCGTCGTCCTCATGGGCTGGGACGGCGAACGTATCCGCATCCCCAAGGCCACACTCGCTCGTACCGTTGGGTCCGGGTGGGCGGCCGGGACCAGGAGATTTTCCCGCGCCGAAGAATAACGACGAAGTCTCCTCTTGTCCTCCCAACCTCATGATGAGGCACCAACCAACTGCTGCTCAAAGTTCCGAATTAAGCCCTTACTATTCCACCAGGAGCAATGACGCTTACGTGAGGCGTCCAACTGATTTATCGCATCATCAGCCACTGTTACCACCTCGGACGCAACACAATGGCTCATTGTATCCTCAAGCACCAACTCATCGTTATCCACGTTCGAAGAGCGATGTTACGTCGTAATTAAGATTTAAATTAGTTGTTATGTTGGTCGCCATAGTATTCCTGTGCATCTATTGTCCGTTTCGTATCGTTTGTCGGGTAGAAGCACTTGGTAAATAAGTAGAGATTAGGTGTTGACATGGGACCCCAATGCTCAATGCCCTTTCACTCGTTTCTCCGCAACGAAACAGTGCCATAATTTCTTTTCTCGACGTACCACGTCTTTTTGAATAGAACCTGCAGAACCGGTCGGACGACGCCACGCGACACATTCTTCACTCCGCGATGCATCAATCGATAATCGTACCAAATTGCATCCCCCGCACGACGTTTTCCATCATAGGTTGCTCGGGCCATTTCCGCAACCGGTCCAAAGCCAGCCAATCCTCGATATTGATGAGAGGCGGGCCAAAATTGCGTGTATCCAGTGTCATCATCCAAGTCGATGAGTGGAATAAAGAGACAGATTGCGTACGGTTTGGCCAATCGATGTTTCCAACCGTTGATGGCATCCCACCCAGCATCATTCGTTCCTTTTTGATGATCGCCATCGGCATGCCAGCCTTGATTTGTTGCGTTGGGTTTGGAGTATACGACGCTAATATCGAAATTGATGGTTTCGTTTACGCGACCGTCCAGAATTTGTTCCAAAAACGGAGAAATTCGATGAAGCAGTACTTGTTTGACAAATTGTCTAGCCCTGGACGTGGGGGATAATAATAGATCAAATCGTTCATTTCCGCGCGATGCAATCTCTTGAAAGCTAAATTGGTCTTTTCCGATTACAATGTCTGGCCTATGGAGTCGAAGGAGTTTCTCTACATTCGTGATCTCTTGATCGATGCATTGTTTCAATTCCATCACTTCACGAGATGAAATGAGAGCAGTTTGGATAAATATTCCCCATTCTTTCATGGTTGAGGCTGCCCATTCGACGGCGGCAGAGGCATGATACGAATGATGTCGACATCTATCGTTGTCATCATGATGTGCTACAGATAATGTGATGCATGAATCATATCCCTCGATGGGTCTCAAAGGTAAAATGGCAGGAGCCGATGCCCATAATTCGCACGTGTATCGATCGCCAAGCTCCGAGGATAGGATATGCGCAGTGGCATCTACGACATTATCGACAGCAGCCTCGGTGGTGCAGCAGAGTAGCATTACAGACCGTCGTCCCTCCTCGTCACGCGTTGTTGTCGTGCTGAGTGAAATCCAAGATATGGAGCATTGCCGCTCATTCGCTTCGACGGTGGTGATGAATTGAGTGGCAATCTTCCACACTTCCGGATGGTCCGAACTGGTCGGAACGGTAACTCCGATGAGGATGCAATGCATTTTGAACTATTCAAAGATGAACACATCTATCATACATCACCACCATTACTAATCATTACACCATTTTTTGACCCATCACCCATCAAATGTGGATGTTGTTCGTTGTTCGAGAAGAACCAGTATTAATGGTGTCCCGCCATTTTTGATCCTTGTTAAAGTTAAAGGCAGGGGGAAAAGAGAGAAAAGTGGTGTCATCGTGCACAACAACAACAATCAAAAAGCGCAGAGAGTGAACACGAACAAGGAGAGAAAGATAATGGTGGTAAAATAATGGAAATAAATACTCAACCTCGATCCTCTCGAAAGTGATACCGCCCGCAACAATGCGTCGACAATCGCTGTTTTTGGCTGTCTACATCGCGTGCGCAGTGGATGCATTTGCACAGCATCGTGCACAGCAATGGGTCAGAACTCCTCATATTACGATGAGCGCAACGACGGGCCATTTCCATTCGTTGGTGGGAGAATTAGATGACTTCAACATGAACGACCTACTTTTTCATCCATCCGATGGGAAAGCGGTATTGGTTGATGCGTGCTCTTCGTGGTGTGGACCCTGCAAGCTTATTGAGCCACATCTGCTCGAGGCTGGTGAGTAGTTGATAGTATGCTTGCTGCTTGCCTCACTTCTCCGTTGAATAATGCTACATTATATTTTTCCACACTACATAATATAGCCAAAAAATATTCAGACCAACTATCAGTTATCAAATATGACGTCGAGAATGCAAACACTAAAAATCTCAAGGTGGAAATGTTATTGCAGGGTGTGCTCGTGCGAGGATTACCCACCTTACTACTGTACCATAATGGAGGGCCATTGGCGACACATTCGGGCGCGATAACGGAACAGGCGTTGTTTGAATGGTTGGATGATAAATTGGCAATTATTAATTGGCAATTATTACCGGATACAAAGAAGGAGGAGGAGGAACGTACGGCTAAGGATGTTTCCCCTGTTGGGAAGAGAGGATTCGTGAAGCTTTGCAGACCGATATTCGCTATGATTGTTAGACACTCGCAGAGTAATACGTACTAAATAATGGCGGTGAGACGGCGGTGGATATATTTTCATTCATAACACTTGTCTGGAAGACAATGTCGGATGTGGTGGTCAGTGCTCCCCTGAAGGAAGAGGGGGGCACTAAATAATGTCGTGTTGGGATGCACTCATCATTTATTTGTTGACGGAGAAGGGAGACTGGTCACTAATGCAAGTTGTACTACCAATTGGTGAGTCAAATATTTGATATTTGTCTACCAAAATGTTCATCTTTATCTTTCATAAGAAGAAAGAAGAATGCACTCATTGTGTTATCTCAATACTATTCACAATCTATTTTACAGTCTAGGACCAGTTGGTGAGAGTCAAAACATGCGTATCTCTGATTATTTGAAAGTGCATATGGTAATTCTCATTCGATTGTTTGCAGTGCGGGTAATTAATTTTTTGGCATCAAGCACGGATGCATCACCACCGTGCACGATGTAATAGCCACTCAGGTGTGTAGATGTTACTTCCAACCTCGAGTGTTTGGAAAGTGGCCTCGACCGGGCGCCTTTATGTGATATCTCAAGTATTAACGCAATATACAACTCAAATCACTCATTGCACACAATGGACTATTGGAAGTACTCATCTGTTGGTGGTACTCTTGCTTATTTGTTGGAAGCAAACTACAACAAGAACAAGGTAGAAGTTGCACGGACGAAGATTCTCCAGTTGTATTTGTCGGATGTTGCTACCATCTGCCCTGCATTTGAAGGTCTAGCCATATCTATTTTTCCAATCGAGATTGAGTGGATTGGTAGAGACCGTCGTGGTTTCTCGACTTTGTATCATTTGCTTCAAGGCATGCCGTCGCTGTGCACGTACTCCGACCTCTAAGAGCAACTGCAATTAGCGCATTGAGCAGTTTACGATAAAATAATCGCGGATGCTAGAGTTAGTACGTACACTAACAAGCTTCACACCCTTCCCAATGTTGCATCTCGGTCGCAGGCCGAAAGGTTTTTGTCGCTTCCAACTTTTCCCATATCGACGGCGGTGCAACGAATTTCCAATTGTGAATTGTCGACTGGCGTTTGTGATTGCAGCGCAAATCCAGTACTTAAAGTGCGGGAGAGATGCCAAGGCTCCTTATGACAGCCGACGTAATTGATTTTCGATAATGCGATTAGTTATCAGTTGGTAGACCATGGCAGCTGGAAGGCACTATAGCCGATTGCGGCTCAAAGCCTACCATCAAACCGATTATTCTTGACATCGATGAATTTTCGTTTGCCATTGATTTGCAAGGTAAGGACCGTATTAGAATTCTGTGTAGACTTTGCGCTTCCGAAGAATGATGACATTCCCAGCTTTGACCCTTCATCCTCATTACGTGGATGGACCACGAGAGTGACATGAAAATTGTAATAATCCATTGCGAACTTGCGAAATTTCTCAACTGCAATGTCCTGCATCTGTCGAACTTATCGTCTCGCCGATAGTCTGCCAACTGATCATAAGCTGCATAGTATTGTCCAGTATAATGTGCTCCACATCGTGAACGTCCAACACATAATTCACCTCTGATCCACCATGGAATTTCATAAATTACATAGGCAGTGTTTCGAATTTGTCCACCAGTGCCATCAACGCAAGCATTCGCTGCTGTTTTTCCTTTGATGTATTTTTCTCGACAAGTCCTGCCGGAAGTGTATATTTCTCATGTACTGTTGCAACAACAACTTGTGCATGAGTCGCTTCTTCTTAACGTCAAAGCTGCCCCAAAGAACATTGAATAATGTTATTTCCGGACCTGTTTTGGAGATGGATGGATGATGGGTTAGATGATGACATCAAAATGTAAATAATGAATGGTATTCATTCGTACCCCTTGGGTCCAGTCAGCAAAATCCCTTGATGAGCAAAGTGAAGCCCCGCTCCACCACTAGTGCTGTTTCGTTGATATCTGCGATGCCAATGCCTATGTCGTTGTCGGTGTTGATATCGATGTCGATGGTGGGGCCGATCTTCTACGCTCTGCGATGCCAATGCTGTTGTTGTCATGTTGGTGTTTTGATATTGTTGGTGTCAATGTCGGTGGTGGGGCCCATATCTCACACTGATGAGCATAGTTTTTTCAGATGCTGCCTGCCCCCCCCAAACCAACAACATAACTAGATGTTCTATTCAAGTAATCATTTTCTATTATTGTTCCAGTATCATCATGGAGAGTGAGCCCTTCCTTTACACTGGGCAGTCGAAGGATGATGTTCCACGAAATGTTACCCGCGTCATTGTGGATTTATCCATCAAAGAGATTGGTCGTTGGGCATTTTTGGCTGCACATTGCTTGAGGGAATCATCATCGTCAAATAAGTCCCGTAGGTCGGAATAGTAGTATAATTAGTATTCGGCAACCGTCATGCAGTTTGGCACTGCATAATATCATCGGGGCACATGGTTTCAACTCACGGGGTGCTCTTGCAAGACTTTTTTGAGGTATATCTTCCTAATTGCCTTAAACTTGTCATTGACGTCATCACATTCTTCAAAGATGGAGGCATCTGTGATGCCAAGATCATGGAGGCAGCACGACAGTTTCATGGTGGCTAGAGTGGCTGGTGGCTTTTTGTTTTGTGCAGAGAGAGAGGACAATTTGACAGGCGCGTGATAAAATGAAAATGCTTGGCAGGAACAAAAATAGAACAACCTGGTGCAAGCAATCGATGACCCTTGCGATCAGTCCAAGTCAATCATCAATTCCATCAACAGCGGGTCGTGCAGAGGACAAGAGTCTGCATTTCCTTGGATCTTAATAATTTGTCTCCAACAGAGCTCTAGATTAATACCTACTGAATCAACTTGAATCAACATTGTCATCATTTACAATAACTTATTCGAGTCATCAACATTCATCATGGTTTTCTTCTACACTGGGCAGCCAAGCAAAGATATACCAAAGAATGTAACTCATGTTATTATTGATGGATCCGTCAAGGACATTGGCCGGCTTGCCTTCTATCGCTGCACACAATTGAGAAATGTGGAACTGTGAGATGGGTTGGAGAGGATTGAAGTATATGCCTTTTGGGAGTGCAGTTCTCTTGTTGGCATCAGCATCCCATCGACCATAATAGAGATTGGTCCGGGTGCATTCGCTCACTGCACACAATTGAGAAATGTGGAACTGTGCAATGGGTTGGAGAGGATTGAAGAAAATGCCTTTTGTGAGTGCAGTTCACGTGTTGGCATCAGCATCCCATCGACCACAAAAGAGATTGGTCTGCATGCATTCGCTCGCTGCACACAATTGAGAAATGTGGAACTGCGCGATGGGTTGGAGAGGATTGAAGAAGATGCCTTTTNACTTGCACGGCTGGTTGTGAGAACATACCTTGCCTGTGACCACAAACGCTCAACTCCAGCAGCACTACCAATAACATGATCGAGACTGCTGTCCACCTTTCCCATTGAATATCCATCACTCAGTCGATCCACCTTCCTCTTACCCAAGGCCGCCTCCTTCTTCTTCTGCAATAGCTCAACGATGGAAGTGATGTTGCTCACTGTGTGGTTGTTTCTGCAAACGTCCAATACAGGCTTCTGAACCCACTTCTTGACTGCTAATTTCTCCTCACGATTGAGTGTATGACCCACCCTCTGTTGCATCTTGATAGCTCCATTTGCAAACACTTGATCTGGATGCTTTACAGAATCAGGTTTGATGTAGTTCGACCAAAGTTATTCTCATACCAATGATTTACAGGATCTGCCATGGCAATCATCTACCACGGTGGACATTGGCCAATTACTCATTGCAAACATGTCAACCCAACAATACATCTCCCGACTCTTTGGGCTAATCCAAGCACACTTGGGGGGTACAGTTTGACCTGTGGATGTGTAGTACAAAATGATCTTTTTCTACTTTGGCGCATTAACTTCTGCTTCAAAGTAACACAATGTCATTTCCTTGACATTGCCAGAAAAGCAGCAGGACAAAATATGGTTGTATGGGTTAGTAAACCCAGCATTTCTTGGGAAAACCATCAACCCAACTTTGCCCCCATAATTCTTGAGTGAGCACAATGGGTTAGGGCACATGCGTACTTCCTTAACCTTTGTTCCAACATTTTCATTCCTGATGAATGAGCTCAGGCTTAAAACAAAATTCTTGGGATCAGGAGCAACTTTAGCTCAAGAATAAGCTAAACTGCCTTGTCGCGGAAGGTAAGTTGAGCTGACATTGAAGCAAGACGTGAGTTGTTGATGGAGCCGGCGACGATGGTGGGACAGAGGTTGAAGCCGATGTTGCAACTTGTTGATGAAGCACTTGACGGCAATGGCAATGAAATGTGAGTTGTTGATGGAGGGTGATGCGAGTTGTTGATGAAGCAGGCAACCGTGATGGCAGCAAAATGTGAGTTGTTGATGGAGCCGGCGATGACGGCAGGACAGAGGATGAAGCCAGTAACGTGAGTTATTGATGCGACGGTGATGGCAGCAAAACGTTATTTGTTGATTGTTGTTTTTATTTTGGAGGTGTTTGCCAAGCATGAGAGCGAGACAGAGGGAGACAAAGTCGATGGTGTGCGCCAAAAAAATTGACCAGATAGGTGACACATAATTTTGGGCGCGTGACAAATAATGGGACCAATGACGCTTCATGATGACCACTCTACTACTGTTGATGAGTATGAGTTGTTGTTAGTGCGAGCGGCCGAGTTGTTGAGAAGGTGGATATGATGTGAAACAGGCGATGGAAGGAAGACAAGGAGGACAGAGGACAGGTACTTACAAAGGATTTTTTGGGGGGGGATGAACCCGAAATATGTATTGCAGATAATTGCCCCTATGGAATATTATGTCACCTCGATGATTGCAATTGCACCAACATGATTGCAATCATCATGTAATTGCAGATCACCACAAATCAATTAATTGTAATTGCAAATCCCAGGATTACAATCATTTCTTGCAATTAATAGCAATTAAAAACAAGTGCAATTAATTTGTGACCAGCCATGTGCCCAACACCAAAAAAGACGATCTCCAGCGTTGTCCCACCTCCACTGGCAGTGCTACGGCCATTGTCGAAATCTACCCCGAGCTAAAGGGCAAGCTGAACGGCCTTGCTATTCGCGTACCGTTGTTGAATGCGAGCATTACCGATTGCGTCTTCGAAGTCGAAAAAGAAGGCGGCGTCACGGCAGAGGAGGTGAACGCCGCATTGAAAAAGGCAAGCGAGGAGGGACCGCTCAAGGGTATTTTGGGATATGAAACAAACCCCCTCGTGTCGACAGACTACACGAACGATGCGCGAAGCGCCATTGTTGATGCACTTTCCACGCAGGTCATTGACGGCACCATGGTGAAAATTTATGCTTGGTACGATAACGAGTTTGGGTATTCGAAACGAATGGCGGAACTATGTCATATTGTCGCCGCAAGGTATATCGCTGGCGTTGAGCCCGAGTTCAAGTACGAGTGAGTTTGCGGATGGATGAAATCAATATGCAACGAAGACAAGTAGTGCATGTTGTGTAATAGATGATGAGTGAGGAGTGAATTAAGTAGTGTAAACTAGTATCTAATGCATAAGACAGCGAGAAGTTTCACCTCCCCGAATATTAATTGATCAATAAACTGCTTGAAGCAAATAATAATTAAATGCATTTAATTTTTGAGTTTTCATCCGACTCGAAACCCTCATCCACGATTGAGTTGTTGTTCGGTGGGTTTTGATGGGAGATGACTGACGGACGAATGAGACGCCCTCACCTCCCGCCCCCCCGATCATGCACCCATCCTCTCTCACCTCACAAATATCGCTCATTTCCATTTCCCTCTCCATTTCCGTCGATCGATCCCGTCACCACTGGCGTACCATTAATTTCAACACAATCAACAATGCCATTCTCGCTACTGACATCATACGATCACGATCTGAATGGCTATCAGGCCCCGGATGTTCAACGCAACTACTATGCCGTCACGGAGGACAGATTGCGTCGTATTGCTGCAAACGACCCCGTCATTGGCGGCTTATGTGTAGATTCTATCAACGAGGAATGGATCAATGCCGACGGAGGGAACATGCGCCGTGCTCTCAGTGGCAGCAAATACTTGCGAACGCTGGAAATTCAGGGGGATGAGGGCACCACTCAAGAGTTGAAATCTTTTATGACTTGGGTTGCTGAAAATCGGTCAATTGAACACTTGGTGCTGAGTGACTTGAATGCTGTGGATGACCAAAACCACAACGACGATGATGAGTTGGATATCTTTCAGGTCCTTGTCCCCTTCTTTGAGCACAACATTAACCTTCGATGCATTGAACTTATATGTGGTTACAATCATGTGACTATTCCCTTTCTCATTTCGGCTCTTCTCAAATCAAATCGATTAGAGCGGATCCATCTTGAACTATTCTGCATTGAGGATGATGAGTCACTGGCTTGCCTACTAAGTGCATTAAACGGAATGTCCAATTTATTGGACCTTTGTTTGAGTTGCGACAATATTGGGAGGAAGTCGTGCAAGGCATTGGGTGTGTTGTTATCAAACTCCACATTGAAAATTTACAAGCTTGGTCTCTGGAGCAAAAGTATTGACGACAAGTCCATACAAATCCTCGCCCGTTCTTTGATCAAGAACAAAACTATCAAAGTCTTGCATCTACACCTCACATCTCTAATTACTTCGGTTGGCTTGTCTAGTCTTTCGTCCTACCTGTCAGATTCCAATTGCTCATTGGAAAAAATTGAGCTTTTGCTCGAAAAAATCACGGATCGGGACACAACTGCATTGGTAAATTCATTGGCTACTGATAATGCATCAATGCGTCTTGATATTCGGGCTCATAATGCCAACCAATCTCTTGGTTGGCTTGCAATTTCCACCGGCTTAAAATCTCCCAATTCTGCACTCGTGAGACTCGACGTGAGTCAGTTGAATATTGATAATGAGGGGTCAGTGTTCATAGCGGTGGCTTTGATAGGGAACACGGCATTAAAGTCACTGGATATGAGCTACAACAGATCCATTACATCAGCAGGATGGATACGATTCTTTCAGTTGTTGCTAGATTCAGAATTTGATTCCTGTTTGGAGGAACTCTCACTAGGTTCTAGCAACATTGATGATGGAGGGGCTGCATTGTTGGCCAAGTGGCTGGAAGCCTACACATCATTGAAAACATTGGATTTGTTCCGATCGATTTCCGTGTCGGCCTCGGGGTGGGTGAAATGTATTGGAACAATGGCGGTTTCTGAACTTGTATTGGAGAAACTTGATCTGAGTAAAAACAATATCGATGACGACGGAGGTGCATTATTGATCGATATGTTGGCCAAGACGAGCACAGTGACTTCTCTCAATCTTGATGATACTAGAATTTCCGCCACTGGGTTGCCTGCATTCGCTGATGTCTTGCGGCGACCTTCCTCATCCTCTCAACTGAAAGAGCTGAGGATAAACCCTCTCAATGATGATATTATTTGCAACCTTGCTACAGCATTAGCGAACAACAACAATTTGGAAAAGCTGCTTGTTTTTACCATTGACATTACGGATCGAGGTTGGACTGCTATGGAGAACGCTCTATGTGACATCTCAAGTATCGACACAATATATAACTCAAACCATACATTGCACACAATGTTTGATTGGGAATACCCACCTGGTTGTGGTACTCTTGGTTATCTGTTGGAAGCAAACTACAACAAGAACAAGGTAGAAGTTGCGCGGACAAAGATTCTCCAGTTTTATTTATCGGATCTTGCTACTGTATGTCCTACATTTGAAGGTCTAGCAATATCTGTTTTGCCAATCGCGATTGAGTGGATTGGTAGAGACCGTCGTGGTTTCTCGACTTTGTATCATTTGCTTCAAGGCATGCCAACTGCAATTAGCGCATAGAGCAGTTTATGATAAAATAATCGCATCACACCCTTCACCTTTTTGAGTTCACTGAAACAGGACGGTGCGCTGCCTTAGCTAGTGTTGATGTCCAACATGATTTACTGGATGCTGGTTTCTGATGTCCTGATAACTTGAAAAAGTCGCTCTTGAGCCAACCATTTGATTTTGAGACACGTTCAAGGCAGAAACTCCATTTGGAATCGATGTCCTGGGCGGAGCAATCACCTCCGGCGTTTCGCTATACCGACCACTCTTCCGGTCAAAGTATAATGGCACGTGCCCAAGCGTACCATCGAACCTATTCTTCTTGACATCGATGAATTTTCTTTTGCCATCGCTTTGCAAGATAAGAACCGTATCAGCTTCTTGGGTAGACTTTGCGCTTCCGAAGAATGATGACATTCCCAGCTTTGCCCCTTCATCCTCCTTGCGCGGATGGACTACGAGAGTGACATGAACATTGTAATCCGTCGCAAACTTGCGAAATTTCTCAACTGCAATGTCCTGCATATCAAACTTATCGTACGATGAACCCTTGCCAATGGTCTGCCGACTGATCATGAACTGCATGTTGTCCAGTATAATGTGCTCCACATCGTGGACGTAGGCTGCATATTCCATGGCATCCAACACATGATCCACCTCCGATCCACCATGGAATTTCATAAAATACATCGGCAGTGTTTCGAATTTGTCCGCAAGCGCCCTCAATGCAAGCATTTGTTGCTGTTTTTCCTCAGCTGATATATTTTTCTCGGCAAGTCCCACCGGAAGTATATCCCTCATGTACTGTTGCAACAACTTGTGCATAAGTCGTGTATTCTTGATTTCAAAGCTGCCCCAAAGAACATTGACACCCTGCTCGGCAAGGTCCAAGCTCATCTGGCCTAGGAATGTTGTTTTTCCAGACCTGTTTTGGAGTGGATGGATGATGGGTTAGATGATGACGTCAAAATGTAAATAATGAATGGTATTACTTCGTACCCAGTGGGTCCAGTGAGGACAGTCATTTCACCTCGGCGAAATCCTTTGATGAGCGAAGTGAAGCCAGGTAGGCTTGGGATAACGGCTGGAAACGAAAGTAAGGCAACAAGGTGCATCACGGTTCACGGCGATGAGTAATTTGTGTGTTGAATCCTGATAATACATGATTGCAGTTGGACGACTTACTGCCTCGGTATTTTTCCGGATTAACAACTTCGTGTATCACCTAAAACCGATTGCAAAGGGGTGATTAAGTTGCGTGCGACATAAGAATCAAACTCGAGATGGTAGATACAAGCTGAAGTGCAAACATAAACTAACCTGGTCTCGGAGATCTGAAAATCTCAATATCTTGTCGTGTGGTAGCTCTCGAGCCTCATCCAGCAATTCATGGAGGTTCCATCCCATCAATAATGCCTCATTGGCATCCTTTGGCGGTAAGGGCGTCGGCCTCGGAGCGGTAGTACCAGAGCCGGCCCCGAATGCTGCATCATCCGAGCCATTCGATCCATTCCAACCACGCTTTCCGCTCGGTTGAACTAGGAGGCAACGTTCGACGCCCAATTTCCGTGCGAACATTTCGGCGCCCTCTCGTCCTGGTCCATCGTTGTCCATCCAAAGATAGATCGTATCGAATTTTTCGAGCAATACCAATAACTCTGTTGGGAAGGATCTACACCCATTCGGCAAACTAACCGCCGGCCGACCGGTAGCTTGATACACTGCCATGGCATCGAATTCACCCTCGGTTATGATTAGCTGGGTCGCGTTATGTGGGATGGTATGCCACCCGAATAATCCAAATCCACCGCCAGGCGGGTCAAGACGCTGCCACGATTTCTGTTCGACAGAACGTACCTTGATCCGACGTGAGATGTACGGACCATAGAGCACTTCTTCCATGTCTGAATCACATAGCCCTTGATCCTCATTATATTGTTCGCCGAAGTTATCGTTGCTATTGGTGTTAGGAGTCAGAGGATTTCCCGTTACCTTCAATTGCTCTTCTTGCTGCTTCCCTTTGGTCTGATTTTTCCGCGTCTTTCTGTATTGATGCTTCTCCAAGGGTGTCATTTCCGAAATGCGTTTGCCCTCGTTGTTCGCCTTCTTCTTTCTTGCAGCCGCAGCCTCAACAGCAGCGGCAGTAGCCGCATTAGTGGTGGCAGCATTGGCAAGAGCATTGTCGCTATCCGTCTTCCAAACAAACTTGGACCCTCGTAACTCCTCGAGCTCGGCCACCTCGCTCGCGCGCATCAGCCATGGAAATGTCACACACATGCTACTGACGTAGCCGATTTTGGACTTGTTGTTGTTGCTGCTGCTGCTCTCGTCCGTCATCGAGTTGTTAGTGTTGTCAATGTTGCTGCTACTTGTACTGCCTTCCTGATGAATTGTGGTTGGAAAGTTGTATAGGGCACATCCCACTCCATATTTGAGCAGTACTGTTCTATTCAACCCTCGAACCTGAGTAAGATATTGAAGAGCGTGATACTCCTTGGGATTGACGGTGGGTGAATTGGTCGGGTTGAATAATTTGTTAATGTAGACTGAATTCAATTTCTTGGGCGGCATGGGTAGAGGAGATGGAATGGTTTGGTTGCGGTTGTTGCTGCCGTCGTCGTGAGCCTGGTGCTGAGGACGCTTACTTTTCACACCAACACCATTCTTTTTGACAGCTGCAGAGGTAGTTCCGCCGCTAGTCGATGTCGAATGCACTCCCGAAGATGGCGACGACGACGACGACGACGACGACGACTCGTGAATGAATCCTCCCGACAGCTCATTCTTGAAATCATACCAGCTTCCCTTGCATCCACACCGATGACAAAAGTAGGCCCCGCCTCCGATGCTCACGTACAATTTGTACATGTTGTCCACTTTTCCATTTGTGGGTTTGGGACAAAAGGGACATTCTTTGAGAATGACGTGAGAGGACGTGATGCGAAAATCGTCGCCGCTGCCGATGCTGGGATTGTTCAAGTGTGGAAGGTGGGCAAGGATGAATGAAATGATGGAGTGAGTTGTGAGATTGAGTGTTTGGTTGTGTCTAGATACAAAGACCTTGGTTCGTCGTTGTGATGACGATAAGGTGACGTTCGGTTGGCGCATTCGATGTTGATGTTGTTGAAGAAGATGATGATGCAGCTCACCGTGCCCCTGCCGAGGGTGATGGTGATTAAGGCGACAAAGGTGATAATGACGAACACTCTGCTGGTTTGACATTGACAGGGATCGCGATGCCATCATGCGGGATGGAGCATGATTAGCAAGGCTGGCATTGTTGAGATCAACGCAGCGATGATGTTGCAGTAATAGTTGTTGTTGCTGAATCCATGCCGATGAAATTGACGCCTTTCGACTACTTGCCTCTAAACTTGCATTCCGTCCATAATCACTGCTCGATGCAATCGCCGAAAACAGCGCTCGTCGGATGGCATTGCCGTTGCCGCCATCGACCATTCCAATGATGCCGAAGTTATTGCTGCTGCAGCAATGACGCGATTTGAAGATCCTAGCATTAGCGTCGCGAGATCTGATGGAACGCATCATTCTTCGAGTTGCAGAGAAGTATTTTATTTGTAGTGGTATTATTATTTTAGCTGTTGTTCTTCGTCGTCGTCGTCGGCTCCAACAATAAAATAATTATGTCTGAAGACGGTGCACGTGCACGGGCTGGAAATAACATCATCTCAAAGCTCAAAAATCTCAAATCTCAAATCTCATATCTCCCTCCATCCAATGCCACATACACGGTGCGCCAAAAAAACACTCCTCCTCTATGATGGACGGACAGACAGTAGGAGGTGTGCAACCCAACTATGTACGACTTCTGGACGGAATTTGGGTACACTTTTTGTAACCTAAGGATTCCTATGTACAAAGACATACATAATCCTGCCATATCTTTTTCTGCATCTCCCAAGAAGTTTGCATGCACTCAGTTGTTGCCGCTGCCCCATTCAAAATAGTACTAATAAAATCAAATCAAATACATTAACCCAACCACCCACCACTGAAACGGATGGCGAATCGCCCCCTTTGGGAATCAGAGCATAAAATTTAGCCGGCACCGAGATCATTTAACAATCAAGGTATAGCCAAAATTTCATGAAATAATACCGAAATAGCGAGGAGATATTTCCCAGCGAGTTTTGACTGGTTGAATTGGCATATATACAACCACCCATCACTGAAATGAGTAGCGAATCGCCCCCTTCGGGAATCATAGCGTGAAATTTAGCCGGCTCCGAGATCATTTAACAATCTACGTATAGCCGAAATTTCATGTAATAATATTGAAATAGCGAGGAGATATTTTCCAGCGAGTTTTGACTGGTCGAATTGGCATATACTATACTCAACAACCAACCATTGAAACGGATGGCAAATCGCTCCCTTCGCGATTCAGTGCGTAAAATTTGGATGGCTCCGAGATCATATAACAATCTACGTATAGCCGAAATTTCATGCAATAATATTGAAGAAGCGAGGAGATATTTACCGGTGAGTTTTGATTGGTCAAATTGGCATATACTAACCAACCAATGAAACGGATGGCAAATGGCCCCCTTCGCGAATCAGTGCATAAAATTTGGATGGCTCCGAGATCATATAACAATCAACGTCCAGCCGAAATT
>JALLBB010000346.1:0-16904 GCA_036939735.1 Discostella stelligera | reverse complement strand
GAATGGCGGGAAAGGATCATACCAGTTCCATCCCCCGCACGCAGCAGCACAACAGCACCCACGCATCATCCCGCGCGAAACGCCCACTCTCCTGCTGCTGCATGCCTCCGCCCAACGACCTGCACCAACCAAAAAACAATAACTCAACAATTTTTAATTGTTCGTATCTTTATCATTATCAATCATTCGTCCCCACTCAACTTTTACTCCACCCCCAATTCGACCACCGCTAAGACAATGATGCTCTCCCATCGATCGCTTCGAGGAGCAACCGCCTTCCGAAATGCAAAATCAATCTTCAACAGTACCGCCCCATCTGTATCTATTGCACCTGCATCCATGTTGTCATCATCGCTGTCGCAACAACGATTTCTTAGCTCTCGTTCCAGCTTCGACTTACCCGATCCACGTACGAACATGTCGTACTCTCAATCTTTGGATTATACCAAGGCTCAGAAGTGGAATCCGCAACTGTCGAAAATCGTTGCAACCATCGGCCCTACCTCTGAACAACGGTAAGGATTGTAGCCAGCTCTGTTAACCTTCACAGGTCATCACACACCTACATCATTGTCACTCACTCTCCCTTGATTCAGGCCAGTTTTGCAAGACATCGTCCGATCTGGCATGAGAGTGATGAGGTTGAACTTTAGCCACGCCACCGTCGAGGAGGTAGAACTGCGCATGTCCAACTTGAGTGCGTGTAAGGGGCGTCATAGTGTTTTCCATTCGGATTCCGAGGAGGCGACCATCGCCTCAACTGGCGAATCATTGGTGCATAAGAATGTTCGGGCGGTATTGCTAGACACTCGTGGACCGGAATTGCGTACGGGGAAGTTAGCAGGCGACCACTCGGGGCACGAAACCGTCCACATCGATGCCGGGAGTACCGTCACTTTGTGCACTACCGATGACATTCGTGATAGTGGGAGTACTGCAAGTATGCTCTACATTGATTATCCTAAGTTGCACAAGTGTTTGGAACCGGGAATGAAAGTTTTGTTGGACGATGGGGCCATTACTTTGACAGTGAAAGAGGTGGAATCTGAGAAGGAGAACGGCACCGTGACGTGCACAGCGGATAACTCTGGTGAGATTCGTTCAAGAGCTGGTGTAAATCTGCCAGGCGCTGAAACAGATCTTCCTGCCATGAGTGCCAAGGATAGAGTTGATATCAAGTATGGAATGACGAAGGATGTCGACTATGTTGCAGCGTCCTTTATCCAAAATGCTGAGGGGGTACGCGAAATCAAAGCATACATGGAGCAATGCGCGAAAGAGCTTGCAGCGGAAGGTCAATGGGAACCTGGACACCCAATTCCGCTGCTTATCAGTAAAATCGAAAGTGTATCTGGGCTGAAACATTTCGATGATATTCTGAATGAAAGCGACGGTATTATGTAAGTCAGCTTCGTGACTCGTGTCCGTATTCGCTAGCCTCGTACAATAAAACAAATTTCGTTCATCTGCTATTCGTTGACTCCGCATTAGGGTTGCTCGAGGCGATTTGGGCGTTGAAATACCTCTTCAGCAGGTCACTAACGCACAGAAGGAAATGGTAGCGGCGTGCAACGCGGCCGGGAAACCAGTCATTGTGGCTACACAGGTGAGTATCGTAGTGATCTACTCTGTCATTTTTGTACGGGGCCAATCACTCTAAACTGGACACGTGACTTATATATCCGCAGATGCTCGAGTCGATGGCCAAAGTGAGTTATTTCCGCCTAAATTTTGCCTGATTCATGGTTTGTTTCTAAGTGAATGATTGCTTCGTGTCTGCTCAAAGAGCCCGCGACCTACCCGTGCCGAGGTCGCAGACGTGACAAATGCGATTTACGATGGCGCCGACTGCGTCATGCTTTCAGGCGAGACGGCCAAGGGTAAATATCCGGTGCAGGTTGTGCAAACAATGAATGAAATTATAGCAAGTGCTGAATATTTCACCAAACACAACATGCCGGAAACAAATCTTGCCGCGAGGGAGCGCTTTGTTCAAGGCCAGGCGGCTAGGAAGGACAACAGTGTTGATGCCGCTTTGGCAAAGGCGGCTGTAACTGCCGCAGAAGAACGCGATGCTGCTGTTATTGTGGTATTGACGTCTCACGGAGATTTGGTATGTGTCTCCTTGATTAGAATGATCTCGGTTGATTTGTATTTTTTGTGTTATTCTCCCAGTCTTACTTCTACTTATATCATGCGTGAAGCCCCGAATGATTTCGGCTTTCCGACCCAACGTTCCAATTCTGGCCTTTTGTCCCAGCGTCAAAGTTGCCAGACAGTTGATGCTACATAGAGGTGTTCACCCAATCCACATCGCTGATTTGTTGACAGATATCGCATCAATAAAGCGCCCGGCGAGAGCTATTCAATATGCCAAGCAATTTGGGATGGTTCAGGAAGGAGACAATGTCGTGGTGGTGACAAGGGAAACATCTTGCGATGAATTAACTACTGATTTTGCTTCGATGAAGATTGCCACAGTTTCGTAAGGAATGTGATTATATGGGAAAGAGTTTGTCTGATGTACACAGACTCTATAGCGTCTCATCTCGTCGAAATAGTTTCTTCCACCAGTCTATCCTCTTGCTAAACCATTTCCAAACATATCCAGTCTCTATTCCTTGTTGAATTAATCCTGCCAAGAAGCCTAAGAAACCTCCTGCTAGTATTAACGTTAGTTCGTCTTCTTCAAAAACAGGGTGTAAAACTCGTTCGAACTTAGCACTAGTCATTCGTTCCATTTGCGTCTGGAGAGTTCTCTGCAATCCAAGCGCCTTGTCCACATATGGATGCAGCACATGCAAGTGATTTGGAAGCTTCGCAATCGCCTGAGGGGCCAATATTGTGTGAAACAATCTAACACCGGGTAGAATGCCAAATCCACCGGCGAGTCCATATGTAAATTTGTGCAGGTGATTCTTGAACAATAGATCAAATGAACTTTTCGTACTTGGATCATTCAAAATAGATCCCCAGAGCTTTTCGCTTGTTAGAACGTTGGCTGAAAAGAAGGCAGAAAATTCCTTGGCCACCTCCGTTTGGCGGCGCAGGAACAAGCCTTGGAAAATAAATGGCCCCACCTTCGTAGGAAGAACTGGCTCGAAGATCCACTTCAAAGCCAGCCAATTTGTGGCAAGGCCAACAATTGTACCTCCAATACTTAATGCCCATGGATTTTCCCAAAATAAAGCCACTACCATTTGTATTATACCCAACAGGAATCCGAACCAAAGCCCACTGTTGGTTAGAAAATCCAGCTCCTTCTGTCCGCATTTACGAAACAGTTCTCCTAGTAGAGCCTTGTCTTGCATCATTTGATCAATAACACAATTTTTGATATTCAACAATGCTCCAATATTGTCTTGCATCCCAACAGTCAATCCTTGTAAGAATTGGTGATTTAGACCTGCCATGGAGGAAATTGCCCTCCCTGGCAATGCAAAAAAGAAAGCTCTCGACAATTTGTTCGCAAATCTCGGGGGTGATATGGCATCGTTTGCAATGCTTTCCATCAGCTTTGGCACTTCTGGGCTCAATAAATTTGCAACCACAACTGGATCTAACCTCCGAAACACCTCTTCAACATTGAGCAATTGAGTCGTGACCATATTGACCATTCTTTCCGACATCACGCGTGTCTTACAAGGGACGATTCCTTGCCATCCAATCAGACCTAGCGGTACCTCATCTCTACGCCAAAGTGGTATCCCTCGGTATTGAATAGGGTAAAATATCATTTGAACTGCAAGATAATTTGTGAACCAGCCGACAAATGCAGCTACCGCTGGAATGAGGAGATAGGCCGATGGACGTGACTTGAATTTGTTAATAGCTGTTTTTATAGATTCTGGGCAACGAAGACCATTTCCCTGAGCAAAAGGAATATGGTGAAGTGCGTGTTCACAATAATTTATAGTTAATTCTATCTAAAAGAATCTTACCTTGAATTCATCATTTCCATCGGTCTTGGTAGTTGTCAACAATATTTTAGAGCGAAAAGAAGTCTGGGTTGTATGAATAAATGATAAAGAGGGCAAAGGGCTTTCCTTCTGGGTGACAAGTTGAGATGATGGAATCCATCTTGATGATAGGGTAGATTGGCTTGGATGTACGAGGGCGAATGAGACGCTACGGTCTGAGAAGTACGAGACAAGAATCATGTGGATCAGGTTCATCTTCAAATGAACACTGTTCTGATGCTTGCCTTTCTGCCACATTGTTAGTGTTTGGATGCTCCAATGATGTTATCTCTTTCAAGTCAAGTCTTCATTGTCGTCGTTGCGCCGTTGTTGATGGTTGATGGTTGATGGCAGAGAAAGAGCGTGTGGCTATTCCTCTACACTCTCCACACACATCATACACCGTGCGTATGCATGAAACTTCCACGTGTCCCGGACCTAAAAATTCTGCAAAGTTCATCAAATAATGCACGATATTTGAAAGTATCTTTCTATTTTAAGCATCTATCATGATGTGATGTAACAATAGGTGGTCATTCTGACGTAATGGCTTGATTGGTCACAAAATGGCACCTCTGGTGTTCATGATGTTTGACGTATTGCTTGATGCCCGATATCTACGGCTCGTGTAGTCTCAACGTTGCGCTTACACAGCCTGGGGCATCTCTTGGAATGGTAACTTATCACGGTTCCTCTCCTTCCCAACAACTTCAAATGGGACAACCTTGGCGTTGAACTCAACCAACATCATCTGGAACTCCTCCGCACTCACCACTTCCTGTTCTACCAATGTCTTGGCGAGGTGATCCAGGAGGGGCCTATTGTTGCTTAGAATGTTCTTAGCAGTCAAATACGAGTTATTCACGAGACGTTCTACCTCGGCATCAACATTTGACATAATTTTGCTTCCCCATTGTGTTTGACGCATACCCATACGACGTCCCATGAAGGGTCTGCCTCCCCCTTGGCCGTCTGAAAGGGCGATACGTCCCACAACATCCGACATACCCCATTCCTTAACCATGCGCTTTGCGATGTTGGCAACCTGTTGGATATCATTGGATGCACCGGTAGTGACTAGGTCCTCACCATAAACGAGTTCCTCGGCAAGACGCCCACCGAGCGCAACTGCAAGTTGTGACTCAAGATATTGCTTCGAGTACATGCCAGATTCTAGACGGGACTCTTGGGGAGAGAAGAAGGTAAGTCCACCAGCACCGTTGGAACGAGGAATGATGGAAATCTTCTGAACTTGGTCATAGTCGGGGATGAGTGCACCACAAATGGCGTGCCCGGCCTCGTGGTATGCGACAAGTTCGTTTTGTTTCATGGAGAGCATAGCTGTGCCACCCTTCTTCTCCAGGCCAACCATGATGCGGTCCACGGCACCATCAATTTCTTCCCATCCAATAGTAGACTTTCCCTTGCGGGCGGCGGTGATGGCAGCTTCATTCATCAAGTTCTCAAGCTGCGCTCCCGAGAAACCTGGAGTGCGACGACCAATGGCCTCAAGGTCGACATCGGGTTCGAGGGGCTTGCCCCGAGAATGGACGCCCAGGATTCGAGTTCGGCCCTTGAAGTCGGGAAGGTCAACAGTAATTTTCCTATCGAATCGTCCAGGTCGTAACAATGCCTGATCTAAAATGTCCACCCTATTGGTTGCGGCGATGGTGATAATGCCAGGGTTGCCATCGAAGCCATCCATCTCCACCAAAATTTGGTTAATAGTTTGTTCCCTCTCGTCGTTGCCCCCCGCGAATCCAGCACCACGCTGACGGCCTACAGCGTCGATTTCATCGATAAAGATAATGCAAGGCGCATTCTTCTTCGCTTGGGAGAAGACGTCACGGACACGACCGGCACCCACACCGACGAACATCTCAACGAATTCCGAACCAGAGATGGAGATGAAGGGAACGCCGGCCTCTCCTGCAACAGCCTTGGCGAGGAGAGTTTTACCTGCGTACTGAGGGTTAGATAATAGCTAAGAATGAATACACAGCACCACAACACACGAATTCCAAACTCACCAGTACCAGGAGGTCCATCCAGAATGACACCCCTGGGAATTCTGCACCCATTCTTCGAATACACCTCCGGTTGTTTCAAAAAGTCCACAACCTCGGCCAACTCCAACTTGGCTCCGTCGCATCCGGCCACGTCTTCGAAGTTCACACCAGTGTCGGGGATCATCTGAATTTGAGCCTTGGATTTACCCATTCCCATGGGATTGCCCGGGCCCATGCCCCCGCCCATTCCCCCGCCAGCACGTCGGGAGAGGAAGAACAGTCCAGCAAAAAGAGCCGCAGGTAAGATCAACGATTGGGCAAGATCTCCCAGACCTCCCGCGGCCTCGTTCGAGGGCAAGACGGTCACGTCTACCTTGTGCGACGTGAGCTGCGTCAGCAAGTCGGGATCGTTGGGTAGGGCCTCGAGCTTGATGCGAGTACCGTCCGTGTCCACGCCCAGTAGCTGCGTGCCGTCGGCAGAGAAAGTAACCTTCTCGATGCGATCGCCGTTGACGAGTTTTAGGAAGTCGGAGTAACGAACATCGACGGGAGCACCGCCTCGCGATTGCACGATGGGCAATTCGACGGATGACTCGGGAGCGGCGGGAGGCATGTCCATGGCCATGGAGAGGCGGGTGTGGCGGGAGGATGATGCTGCGTTTTGGGGAGGGGCAAAGGCAGAGACACCATTGTCCAAGAGGAAGGAGGTGACAATGGCTACTGTGGTAAACTTCATCTTGTGAAATAGTGTTCCAATCGGTTACTTTGTCAAGTACTTTGAATCGATGATTTGATTCAAGAAATTTTTGTTTCCGTGTCGAAGAAGGACGTAATAGTGGTAAGCAATAATAATTGTAATGAGAAAGTCTAGTCCTTGATATGAGGCCAGGATAAGCGCATTGATAAAACATTGACTCACCTAACTCGCTGCCAACTCGACTCTGACACAGTGCGAAGTGTTCGGCGTCGATGTTGTTGTTAGTTCTTTTGGTTCCCTATCATGTCATGTGATGTTGTGTTGCAGCAACACAAGCAAAGTGCCACGCACGAAAAAAATAGATATCATGCTGACTCTGCGGTCAGGGAGAGGACAGACGCAAAACTCTATGTGTGACGTCATAATGATAGCTGAATTATCGCCAAAGGCCTTACCTATCTTTGTATTCTGATTGAGCGAGCCAGCTGCCAAGATTTTTCTTCGCAGCGCTGGAATCGTTATTGCAATAATTTTCTGCGAGGCCCCCTCAAACTACTTTTTCCATTTCAATCAAGGCTGAAGAGCAACGTGAACGAACGGCCTCCTACCAAAAAACATCATGGCGTCCTCTATTATTTACAGCATTCTCTGGCTACTACTCCTCGTATTCATCGCGTGGCCTATTTCCTGGTTCTGTGCCTGGTGGTGGGTCGTACTAATCTCCTTCGAAAGTCTCTTTCCAATCATCAAGCAGGCTTCCGAGTTCTTGGAGAAGATCGTCAGTTGGCCACGGATGGTGGGAAGAGCCATGATCAACGGTGACACACAATTCCCTGCTCCTTGGTAATTTTTATATTACGGCGTTGAGGAGAATGCGACGCAATCATATCTTTGGGGAAGTGTGGAAAAGAAATTAAATGAGTTTCCATTGGCGTTGGGCTAGGATTGGCATATTACAATGGGTAAACAATGCCTGAAAGAGTGCACAAGAATGTTATATGCATGGAATTTTCAATGTAGAGGCGAAGAAAAATAAAGGTTTATCGAGTAAAGAAGAAAGAATGTAACTTATGTATAGATGAGTAATATTTGGTCAAGCAAAAGTAAGACATCACTGTTGATGCTGTGTGCTATCAAATAGGTGTCGCAACTCCTGTTTTCTTTAGGTTACCCTTAAGGTAATGTTTTATTCAAAACCTCTTCAATTGTGGTATTTTACACATCAATAACATCAACCGCACACCTTCTTTCTAGTAATACTTTGATTTCTGAAAGTCAGGCATACGGATATGAGGAGGAAACTCATTCTGCTCTTTCCCACCGTTAGAAGTAAACACATACTCAAATAGATGGGGCTCGATCGTAGGCTTGGGAGAGGCCTTCGCTTTCATCACCTGAGCTGCCACGTCCTTTCGGATGTTCTTTTCAATTTCCTTGATTTGCTCAGCGTCGGCAAATCCGGCATCAATGAGGGTGCGCTTCACGAACTCAAGAGGATCGCGAGTGGATCGAGTCAACGCAATCTCCTCACGATTACGATAGGTGGTTCCAGGGTCAGACATACTGTGACCGTGGTATCGATAAGTCATCATCTCTACATACATGGGCCCGTTGCCACCCCCGACGTATTCTTTCACAAAGCGCATGCCCTCCTTCACCGCAAGAACATTCATCCCGTCAATGCGAAGTCCGGGGATATGGTTCCCCATCTTGTAATAATCTGAATGAGAAGAGTGGCGGTCCATACTGGTTCCCATCCCGTAGTGATTATTCTCAATGCAGAAGATCATGGGCAGATTCCACAAACTGGCCATGTTGGCACTCTCCCAAATCTGTCCCTGATTGGCCGCCCCATCTCCATAGCAGGCAATAGCGACTTGCATAGGCTTGCCGGGAGTGGCATTGTAGTAATTGGCAAATGCCAACCCAAGCCCCACCGGGACTTGCGCTCCCACAATGCCCTGTCCGCCGTAGAAGTTGTGTGCCTTGTTGTAAAAGTGCATCGATCCGCCCTTGCCCTTCGTCTGCCCATCGACATTTCCAAACAGTTCGCCCAAGACGCTCGCCACCGACCCCCCGCGTGCCAATGCCGTACAGTGACAGCGATAGCTCGTAATCCACGAGTCCTCGGGTTCGAACGCGGCGTTGATGCCGGTGGCCACCGCCTCCTGGCCGTCATAGAGGTGACAGAATCCCCGGATGGCGCGCGCCTTGTATTCGTTGTCGCATGTGATTTCCATACGACGCATCGTGTACATCAACTGAAAGTGAGAAAGAAGCTCCTCCTTGGACATGTCGATGGTGTTGTTCGGTTGAGTTTCGAGGTTGTGCGTCTCGAAGGATCCCGTGAGGTCGAATGTGGCGGTGTTTGCCGAAGACAGGAAGCGCACGCTCTTACTATGGTTGACACTGCCGCCGACGCCATTACTACAGCTCAGGGCAGCGGGGAAGGCCCCCGCCGTGGATGATGACGTCGATGCTACAGATGCAGCGGAACGCCGGAGGAATAACGAAGCCGCTTTGGTGGTAAACATGATGGTATGATCCTGTATGATGTATGATCGTGTTGTTTTGGCAGGTTTTTGGGGGCAAAGATTGTTCTTCTTCTCTCCTGTTCCTGTTCCTGTGCTGCTGCTTGTGCTTCGTGTTTGTGCTTGCCCCCGAAAATCCCCGCAGCTCCCGCCCCACAGCAAAAAGATCTTTGCTTTCCCGCCAAAATGTAAGATTCGAGAGGCCGGCCGGCTCTCGCTCGCTCTTGAAAAGGGCTGCTTCAATCAGACTCTCGGACAACAACAAGCCCCCATCAAACTCCTGTTGACCATAATATTTCAACAAACCAATCAAATTATTCATTCATCAAGAACATGCTGATGATAGCACGTGCCGTTTCCACTGCCGCTCGGCGTACTCCTTCTCACGTCGTGTCCAAACTGTCTCATCGAGGATTGGTCGTCGCTGCCTCGTCGCAACAATTTCATGATCAAAAGGGTGGTGAGCACGTCGGCTCCTCATTCGCCCATGTGGGAAAACTGCTCGTTGCGGCCGCGGCTGCTGCAGGACTTTGCCCCACTATTTTGGGGGATAAACGTGCCGATTGTTGTGGTATTGCAGGTGTTGTCGGTGGTTCCGGAGATGCACGGTGAGTTTTTCTATATCTTGAATTTGTAGCTCGTTCCGCAGATGCACCATGAACTGACGCGTCATCATCATCCATTCTAATTGTAATTCAACAGGGAATTTCTTTTGGAGGGCCTCACGATTTTGAAGAACCGTGGGTATGATAGTGCTGGTATTGCCACTATCGGCAACCCTGCCGACGGATTGGTGAGTACCATCATATAGGCTGTATGGTATTAGCCCCCTTCAGATATTTCTCGCTCAACTTGTCTTGTACTACTGTCTAATTTACTATCGATCATGCATAGACTGTTACTAAGTATGCATCGGTTGGAGAAAATGCAGATGGTCTTGAGCTTGTCAAAGAGCGCTCCATCGCTTCCAAAGGGCACCACATTGGCATTGCCCACACTCGTTGGGCGACTCATGGAGGGAAGACGGACGAAAACGCTCATCCCCATCTTGATAGCTCCGGAAAAATCGCTCTTGTCCACAACGGCACGCTAAACAATGCCAATGAGCTCCGTCGAGAACTTCAGTCGAGGGGACATAAATTCTCGAGCCAGACAGATACCGAAGTCATTGCCAAACTCATTGGTGAGGTGTACGAGAGAGACGGAGGGTCTTTGAAAGAAGCCACCGAAAAGGCCATGACGAGGTGCGATGGCACGTGGGGGTTGGGCATAATGTGTACCGATTCGCCAGATGAACTCGTTGTAGCGTGCAATGGTTCTCCCCTTGTCATTGGAATCGGATCCGACCGCATGTTTATTGCATCCGAGACTTCTGCATTCAACAGGTATACGAAAAATTTCATCAGCATGAAAGACGGAGAGATTGGTGTGTTGCACGCGGACGGTACCACTTTGGATTTGGGACGGATGCAGGTGGCTCCCGATCAGGAGGTCAAGCTTAGTCCAGCACCCTTTTCACATTGGACACTGAAAGAGTAAGTCGATTATACCGTTCTTTGTGAATCACACTTTTCGGGTTCCTAATGCGTTGCCCGTAAATTCTTTATTTCAGGTGCTACGAACAACCTGAAGCCATTGGACGTGCCTTGGGTTTCGGTGGCCGTCTCATGGCCGATAAAATTACTCTCGGTGGTCTTGAAAAAATGTCTGACAAACTATCCAATGTTGATTTCCTCACTCTCTGTGCCTGCGGAACCAGTCTCAACGCTAGTCGTTATGCCGAAAAGCTCATGAAACATCTTGGTAGCTTTGATGTTGTGCACTCAATTGATGCAGCCGAGGTGGAACCAAGTGACTTTCCTCATGATGCTAGTATTGCAGCCAAGAGTGCATTCCTAGTAGTGTCGCAGAGCGGAGAGACTAAAGATGTAGCACGGGTTGTAACTGCGGCACAGGAAAAAGATGTGACTGTTTTGAGTGTGGTGAATGCTGTTGGTTCATTGATTGCACGCATGACTAAGCTTGGCGTGTATTGTAATGGTGAGAAATCAGTGGCAGACTCTTTTATTCCATGTGTCGAACCTATCTGATAGACTGTTTTTGTCGCTCTCTTTCTAGCGGGCCGAGAAAATGCCGTGGCTAGCACTAAGGCTTTCACTACTCAAGTAACTGTGCTTGCATTGATTGTAAGTTTGTACGGTTTTGCTGCTTCTGGTGCTCTCTACAATTGCTTGTACAGTATTATTATTTTTTATGTCCTTTGATTTTTCTCTTGGTTTTCTATTCTTGAATAAAGGCTTTGTGGTTCCGCGAGTTGAAGGATCAAGTCAGCGGCACTCATGTTGCCAGCGCCGAGGGAAACAATTTGAGAGAGAGCCTCATGAGGCTACCCATCTGCTTTGGGATGGCATTGAAGACACGTGACAAATGCAAACAAGTAGCAGAGCGCCTGAATGGGAAGGATCATTGCTTTGTGCTTGGAAAAGGGTACGGAGAGCCAGTTGCTATGGAAGGAGCTTTAAAGATTAAGGAAATGTGCTATTTGCACGCTGAAGGTAAGCTCCCGTTGATCCCTACTTCTTCTTATGTGTCCTTTTCTTACATCTGATTATTCCTTGCCGCATATTTTCTCGTCATTAGGATACAGTGGGGGTGCCTTGAAACACGGTCCATTTGCGCTTATTGAAAGTGACGACAATGGCAAGCTCGGTGCCACGCCCATCATCATGCTCATTTTTGATGATGACCACGCACACCATATGCGTACGGCTGCGGAAGAAGTCAAAGCGCGAGGGGCAGATGTCATCATTATTACTGATAAGAAATCGTTGGCTGAGGGGCTCGATAAGGATCCCCTTGTAATTCCATCAAATGGTCCATTGACAGCTCTTGGTGCTGTCCTACCAATTCAACTGATCGCGTTTGAGCTTGCAATGTTGAGGTACGTCATAGGTGACGTGGACCATGGCAACTTTCTTTTCTTATCTTACTTAATTTGTACATTTGTTGAACTGTTGTACACATAGGGGAATCAATCCTGATACTCCACGCAACCTTGCTAAGGCTGTCACAGTTGACTAGTCTTCCTTGTCATCTTACTGCTCCGTATCCAAATGTTAATAAACTTGATTGTAATTCCATTTTTATTCATGTCTAAGAAGCTGTAGACTACTAGAAGGTCAAGTTTGATTGGTCCAGTCTCATTCAGATAACTATGCACAAGTGCAGCTATGAATGATGTATCTATTGGATTTTCTCAATTTGCCATTGACTACATATGCAAAGGAGTTTACTCATTCAAATCCAGACAGGATGATTGCCAAATAGTGATAGGGGATTGAAAGCAATAGAAATTGTAACAGAGTCAGCTATCAGGTCTCTTACTAGTTAGTGAGCAAACATGTGGAACACTGGGTGGATGTAATCAAGGAACACAATACATGACAGCCAATAATCTCTGGTATTTTGAAGATTTGGAGGAGAAAGTTCTGAGTTACTCACAAAGGTGATATCAAGAACTAATCTTCAGTAACTCTTTAGAGTACATGTTGAATGATAAGTGCTTATAGTGTAATTGATTGTTTTGCCCTTTTTAGATAGTGTGCTGACACAAATTCAACTGTTTATCAGACCCAACCCTCTGATACTGAATGTGTTGGGAGATGTACATGTGCATGTAGGGCACACACAGATAGACGAGTGCTTGTATGTGCTAGCGAAATGGAACTCCCACCTACTCACTCTTTAAAGATAATCATTTAATTGAACAAATTGGATTAAGACTAATTTACAACAGGTGTGCTTGAAAAAGCAACCGCCTTCGGAAATGGTGGTTTCCCAACATTATCTTTAAAGAGATAATAACAACGAACTCCAGCAACTATGGCTGAGAGAGGAGGAAGATCCGGGCAAGGCCACAACTCTGGCGGTTACGGCGATGGTGGCCATGGCGGAAGAGGAGGCCGTAATGCCGGGAGAGGTAACAGATCAACAAGGACCGGCCTCAACAAGGAACTTGAAGGAAATATCTTCGATCTGGTTGAACGGTCATCCGCCGACCTAATGCGAACCACGCAGATCAAGATTGCACAATACATTGGCAGTTTATATGGTGGAGACATCATGGGTGAGCTGGAAATGAAGACAGAGTTCATCACACCAGCATCAGACTACCCTGCAACGGCAATCCAACATAACCAATATACAAACAGATGGTGCAACAACAACAACAAAATACGCTATCGAAACTGACATGAAAGAAAACAAGACTTCAAGCGCAGATCAATGGCACCTCATCCGTCGATATCAATCAAATCGACGAGCTCAAAGAAAAGATATCAGACCTAGACAATGAAATTCTTCAAGTCCAATATGACCTTGGGAATGATGTAAAAGTCCCACTCAACGAGGGGTCCAACAACTCTTCAGTCGCCAGCAGCAGCTCGAGCAAGATAGATGAACTGGAGAAGAAGCTAAAAGCTACTAATAAGCAGTTCACACAACTGAAAGCCCAGCTCAAGGAAGACGAAGACTCTGAATCTGACAACGAACAATCACACTTCCAATTTCTACACCTATCTTTGGCAAACTATTACGCCATGCCGGAACAGACACACAATGACGTGTGCATGAAGCAATCTCAATGCAAACTAACAGACCTGAACCTACACAAAGTAATACTTCTCGATAATCAGTTGACTATGTCACTCTTCTGAAACAAGAACATGGTTTTGAACATTCGCAAGTCCAAAGAACCACTCACCCTACGAAGCAATGGCGGCTCGATGACGGTGATGGAGGTTGCAGAAATCGGTAAAGGGAGGCCAGATGTGTGGTTCTCCCCGAAAGCAATCACTAACATACTATCAATGAAGGATGCAATCACAACCTATCACGTCACATACGACAGTTACGATGAAGCCTCTGCGGTTTGGAGAGAGGAACATGGCCTCCCAAACATGACATTCTGGATGCACCACAGCGGCCTGCATTTCCACGACCCAAAGCGAGACAAGTTCAGCTTTGTAGTAATGGTTGAAGACACAATGAAGATGTTCTCCAAATGGCAAATTGTTGGGGCAGAGAAAGCTCAAAATCTACATGGCAGATTAGCATTTCCTTCTCACTCCGACTTCAAGTGCAGGAGTGCCCGGTGACAAGTGAAGATGCCGGCATAGCACAGAAGATATGTGGGCCCAGCGTGTCGTCTCTCAAAGGGAAAACCACCCGGCAAACTCCACCATCAGTTGCGACCGGTATCATTGAGATTGCGGTAGAAATTTGGGAACTACATTGCATGGTGACTCTATCGATAGACTTATTCTTCGTCAACAAAATTCCATTCTTCATCACTCTGAGCAGAAAGATCTGCTTCACTACCATCACACACCTCGCGAATAGGAACATAGGAACCATATTCACGGCTCTGAAATCCATCTTCATGTACTACTTACAGAAGGGATTCCAAATTATGACAATCACCGGAGATAACGAATTCTTGCCTCTTGCTGAACTACTCTATGAGCTTCCAGGAGCACTGTCGCTTAACCTAACAAGCGCAAACGAGCAGGAGCCATATATTGAGCGGCAAATACGGGTCGTCAAAGAACGAGTCCAAGCGGTATGACACTCGGTACCATTTAAAGCAATACCGGTACAAATGCTCACTCACATGGTGCTTTTTGTAGTCAAACTACTGAACTATTTCCCAACGAAAGGAGGAGTGACCACCCAGTGCAGCCCAAAAACTATATTGTCCGGGCAAACACTAAACTACAAGCAATGCTAACTTCCTTTTGGTACATACTGTCAGNGGACGCACAACGTAACAGTCTGGCTGCAAGGACACAGGGAGCACTTTCATTAGGACCCTCATCAAACAGACAGGGTGGATACCTATTCTTCTCACTCAACACCAGACGTGTGCTCACACGACAATCATGGACTGTTCTTCCAATACCACTTTGCCGATGGCCAACCGACGCTCCTAATGTTCACGGACCGACATGGAAACAAAATTGGAGATGCCACTTATGTAGTCAACACACCGGAGCTGGCTCACAAGCTCCCAGGAGTGATCAATGATACCGCTTAGATCCCAGGAGTGGATATGGAAGTCAAGGGTACAATAGACGGTGGAAGTGACACTGATCTAAATGGCATACCCTCCACTCCAATTGTCGAGCATCTCGAGACCGCACAACTCAAAGACGCACAACAATTCAAACCTGAATTCAAACCCACTAGCACAGACAACAAAGAGGTTGAGATCGAGGCCGGTATACAACAACAAATGATACCATCACAACACCAAATGCAAATAACACAACGAAGCAAGGACGAACTGCACACATAGTAGATAACCCCTCAGGGGCAAGACGATATACTCGCACCAAATCCGCTCCTAAATCATATGAACCATCAATGACAGGGAAGACCTACGGATACTCATCCACACAACTAGGTGAGACCCCACTTGACCAAAGAGTGGTGGAGACCGTCATGACCCAGCTAACACTCAAGGCGCAATAAAGATGTGAGGTAATGAAGCAAAGATTGCAGCCAAAGACGACATGAAACAGCTACATTGGAGAAACTCCTTCAAACCTGTATGATGGAATGAACTATCGGAGAAGCAGAAGAAGACGATTCTCGAATTGCATATACTAATGAGAAGCGCACCGGCGAGATTAAGGGCCGGACAGTGGCCGGAGGCAACAAACAGCGAGGGTTCATCGAAAAGGAGGAATCGAGCTCTCCGACAGTCGCCACTGAATCTGTAATCCTCACATCCATCATCGACACATTAGAGGAGAGGTACACCACAGTAATCGACGTACCCAATGCCTTCATTCAAAGATGAGAACAAACAGAGTACGAGGCATGCTGGTGGACATCCTAGTTAAAATAGCACCGGAAGTATTTGCCAACTACGTCACCGTCGACAAGAAGGGGAACAATCAACTCCTCGTAGAATGCCTGAACGCACTTTACGGAACAATGGTAGCGAGTCTACTGTACTACCAGAAGTTCACGACAAGCTTGAAGGAGTATGGATTCACGATGAAACCATACGATCCATGCATATGGAACAAAATCATCGACAAGAAACAATGCACTATTTGTTTCCACGTCGATGATTGCAAAATCACACACGCCTCCAGGATGGTAATTGACAAAATTGTGAAACAATTACGGGAAGACTATGAGAGTATATTTGAAGATGGCAGCGGCGCAATGAAGGTGCACAATGGGAAGGTACACAAATACCTTGGAATGTCACTAGACTTCTCTACTAAGTGCCAGGTCCACATCTCCACGATTGAATATGTAAAAGAAATCATAGACACATGGGATAAGGCACAGTCCAAGTATACCAATGGGTTTACAGAAATTAAATCACAACATGGGAAAAAGACTAGAGCAACAGCGACTCTGAAAAACTAGAGAATGAAATGTTGGTTGCTTTCCACAACATAGTAGCAAAAGCTCTCTACACGGTTAAGAGAGCACATCCAGATGCATCCATTGCGATAGCATTTTTAACAACAAGAGTCAAAGCTCCCGATGTAGACGATTGGCAAAAGCTCGGGCATCTGATCAAATATCTTAGATCAACGGCAACCATGCCTTTGATCCTAGGAGCAAACTCAAGCGGCGTACTAAACTGGTATGTAGATGCGTCCTTTGCGGTACACCCAAACATGAG
>JALLBB010000345.1:0-16899 GCA_036939735.1 Discostella stelligera | reverse complement strand
GCAATATCAGTACTAGCTTTGTCAGCGGAAAGTTTAAGGTTGGTTGCCTCTTTCTTTAACCATCCCTCATCCATTCCCAACTCTTCGTCAATCTTTACGTACTTGACTGCTTCATAAATCATGGTCACCTTGTTTGGTTTGAAGATCTTGTGGCTGCTGAAGGTGAAACAATATCCATGCGAATAATATGAACCCCTGGTTTAATTGAGAAAGAATGTCGTACCTTGCTCTAGAGAAGAAAAAGATGAGAACCATCGGCGTGAGTCTTTTCAGTGATTTGGTGAAAATGGGGTCACTTGGATCCCTGTAGCACATCATCCAAAACATGGTGCACGTTTTAATTTTTAATGTTTGAGATAAGATAGGAGCCCCGATGCTTCTTCCCTCTTCGTATACCAAGACCACCACGAAAATCTTGTCCATCATCGTTATTATTTTGTATCAATATACGATGGTCAATTCGAACCGTCACATCTCAGTTCTCGGTTGATTACATGAGAGAATGAAGACCTCTAGTTTGGGTGACTGAATGAGAACTTGGACTTGGGATTTTGTATGTAGTAGTATCGTACGGAGAATATCCGAATGGATTTTTGTATGGGGTCATTTTGGTGTAGTACATAGCGCGCGCTCGAAAGGTGGTGGTGGTGGGCTTCCGACCTCTTCTGACTTCCGACTCCATCTATCCCCCTCGTCAAAGCACGGACACGAAACTGGAATTTGACGACCATGACATCAGCATCAGGTGTCGGTGCCCCCGGCAATAGTGACAATCCTCCAACCTTGATCGTGACCCCTCAAACGCCATTCCTCTATCAAAATCGCCAAACCGGTCAATCGTCAACCACTCCCCTCACAGCTCGTCAATTATGTCGTATTTTGTGTCCCTCCGCTGGCATCTCGTCCTCCTCGTCCATCATCACGCCGCAAACTCTGTTGCTCGGCTATGATTCATCGTCTCATAATTATGATCCAAAAGGTTGGCGATATGCATCATCAATACCAATATTGAAGGAGGCATGTGCGTCTTGGTACTATGAAACCAAGGAAGGTGTCAAGGGGCCAGTGTCAACACGTGTATTGGCCGACATTCTCTCTTATGGCAATGGAAAGATTGATATGACGGCACGTGTTTTTCCATATAATACTAACAGTAGTAGCGAGGACGGCAATATTCATGCTGAATGGACACGTATTCAAGACTTACAACATCTGCAATTGGCAATGGAGGCAGTAACGGAAGTGAAATCTATGCCGACATCTTGGCCAGCCGCCGATAACATTGACATAGAATCGGCGCAAGTCTCAATCATGACATATGACAATGATGCAGAAATCGGAACCAGTGCTCTCGACGCTGCCGATGATGGACCGACGCAAAAGAAAATTCAGGATGATCTGGAGGCTTTCTTGTTGTCGACAGATCATTTGGCAACTCATGCTGCTCTGGCAGCGGGTGAGAGCGACGAGGAGGACGAGGAGTATGAAAGCGATGGTGGCACCAAATATATCCGAGACTTGCGCACCGGAAATTGGATACATGAGGCACTAGCACCAAACAGGGAGAGGAAGAAAGAAAAGCAGTCGGATAGATCAGCATCAGCAGCAATAGCATCTCCAAAATCAAATGTTGCAATCAACAAAAAGCGAAAGAAGAATAAAGCAAAATTCGCTGCGAAAAATGCCCGAAATTGGATATATGTGACTGGTCTACCTCACAACACCAACGAAGAGGAGGTGGCAGCGTATTTTTCAAAGGTGGGCATAATCGAGTTGGATCCGGAAACACAAAAACCAAAAGTAAAGCTCTATCGACATAAAGATATTGCTGTTACGGGAAATGAGAACAGTAGTGCTACCAATACTGGCGTGTTAAAAGGCGATGCATCTATTTGCTACGCTCGGCCCGAGAGTGTCGAGCTGGCATTACAAATACTCGATGAGAATCTATTTCGGGATGGCGCTACTCTATCGGTTCAACGAGCAAAATTTGAGCAGCACGGGGCAGTATTGTTCGATGACGATGGCAAAACGGGTGGCGGAGGGAGACGGAAGGTATCGGAGGCGAAACGGAAAGTGGCACGACTGGCTGCGTTGCAAGCGGTTGGTTGGGACGAGGGGGAGAACGGACGTATCGCGGGAGGATTGAAGGGATTACGCATTGTAGTCCTGATGAATATGTTTGATCCTGTGGAATTGAAACATGATACAAATGATGAAAAACTCCAAGCGTTAGAAAAGGAGGTTCATGCGGTATGCGAGAAATTTGGAATAGTCGAAAAGATCACGGTATTCTCGAATCATCCCGCCGGTGTGATAGTTGTGAAATTTACTCTTCCCACCGCGGCAAGTGAGGCTGTGATGAAATTGAATGGAAATATATTGCTGAATGGACGAAAGGTGGAGGCATCGTACTGGGATGGTGTGACTGATTACACTTGTCGAGATTTGGTGAAGGATGAGAAGGAGACAGAGAAAAGACTGGATGAGTTTGGGGATTGGTTGGAGAATCAAGATCTTCCCGAAGAATTCGAATTAAAAGTTGAAGAGTGACTTATATCTTGAGATAGCATCCAATCTTTGTTTCAGTCAATCAGTTAGCATACTCTACCACCAGACAACGAGTAGCAGTTGGTATTTGATCCAACGACACCCCGCGAGCGTATCTAATATTCATAATTGCCTTCCCGAGATATCTGTGAGGGCTGATAGACTTTTGCTTGAGATTATCGTGTATTTGCGGTAATGATTCAACCGCCTTGACGATCCAAATATCCACAGTCAATCTCTTTCTCGGCTGTACACCGTTGGTTTGCGAATCTGAATGATATTTCAAGGCAGTTCGTGCCACTTCTTCTGTTACAAGTTGCAGCCTCCTTTCATCCTTTGAAATGCTTTCTTCCTCCGCCAAGGGAAGATATATATCATCATCCTTGACTTGAGCTATGACGCGAAGTAAAGTCTCAGTAGCATCTTTCCTAGCTGCACTTCCTGAAGCATCGGCCCCTCCACCAGTGCAACAGACATTGCACCTGTCTACAGTACCCCCTGGTAGACTTCGATACATTCTAACTTCCACACCGTCATCATCGATATCTCTATCGTCCAAGCCAATCAAGATTCCAATAACACCCAAGACACGTGCCCCCGGTCGGAGTCCAATGCTATGCATCACTTTTCCCATTTCTTTGGAAAGCTCTCGAGCAGTAACAACCTCCCCCAGAGATATATGAGTCCAGGAGGATGCAACTCTTCGAAAGGCCGAAGCAAGTGCACGAGAGTCGCCAGCCAGTCCAGAGGTAAGGAGTAGGTGTGTTGGTGATAATCGATGGATTTTTGTGTTTTGCATGGGATCATAGTCCATGATTGTACCAAATGGATGAAATGATTCTGAAATAACTCTATCTGACTCGGCACTATTCTTGATTCCCTCATCGTCATCATCATTGTCATCAACGGATATGTTTGTGTGCATGGAATCCATTGCACCAGCTGGCACTGACGACGAATCATCCGTTGTCATTGACTGGCAGCCATTCATATCCTTATCATCGTCGTCGTGGTGGTGGCCTTCATCGTAACAGCTGGGAAAAGCAAATACTACCACCCCATTATACTCCACGCAAGCTGTCAATCCTCTGCCGCGCTCCTCTGCGGCTATTAATGCATATTCCAATTGCAGTAATCGTCCGTCGGGAGAGAAGGTTGTAATGCTGCGATCGTATTTATCAGCAGAACGGGTAGTGGATCGAAGTCGTCGAGCAGAGAGAGATCGGGCTGCATAAGCTGTTTGGTCGTGGGAATGTATGAGCAGTGTTATGAGGAGTAACCAGGTCATGGTCGACGAATATGAGATGAAGAGAGGTGAGGTGGTAGTAGTGGTAGAGGGTGCTAGGTAATCAATTTTTATTTCCCGCCATTTATGACTCAAAGAGAAAAGATGGCCAGAAAAGATTCCATTCATCTCCATTCATCATCTCTCAAATAATAATGACAAATGCAAGATACAAGTCATCGCAGTATCAACCAGTTTGGGTATTGCGACTTTAAGATTACTGTGTGGGAGCTAGTGTTGGAATTTTCAATCTGAAATGCACCTGGAGTTTGGGTGGGCTCTCTGGCTAGGGTTCTGTGAAATCCAGAACTGATGAGAGTTGTTCTTAATTGAGTTACAGACCATCGCGTTCAGGGCCATGAAATATGTGTGAATTGAAATTACATATTTAAAATTACATATTTTTATTCAGAGCTGGAGTACGTATGATGTATTCATTTTAAACGTATTATGTTATACGGTACAGAGGCGGGCTATGTACTGTTCATTCTGTCCACCATCCGTCATGACAACCTCCAGCTCAATGGCAGCAGCATTGCTAAAATTTCAGCCGTCATCCTATCATCTTCTGAATTCTTGGAAAATATTGTTGGTCTACCCAGCTACATTGTTGAATATGAAATGCGGAGGATGCTTCCTTGCCCCACGAGGAAGTGGAATACGATACATCAGTCGTAGTCTGCTGCGTAGCATTCAATTGAGTTGTACTCAAACTCAGTCAAAGCCTACACAATGATTCCCTCCCACTGCTGCATCATCTCTGATATTTGAAGCGAGTGATGAGGATCGCTACCTCCCTATCACTCAGGAGTGCTGCCTTGTAAGTTTATGAATGTGCTGTGGTGGCCAACGTCATGGAATATTTGCGTTGGTGGGCTGTAGAGAGCCAAAATGGACAATAGTTGTCATGGTCAAGGAAAATTGAAAAATATAAATTTATCTAGCTGGCTAAAATTTGAATTTTGTTAGGTCGATACTTAAGTGGTGACAAGAAAATTTGAAGAAACATGCCTAAACATTACCAAACTTTGAAATTACCTATCTCTATGACAACATGACCGTTTTACATGCAATAAAAATGATTCAATACACTAATAGCCCTAGTTTATGGCAATATGTGCATCATGGCATATCTTAGTATCCGTAGAGAATGAAGTGTTCAAAGTTGACCCAAAAATATGTAAATTGTCAAAAAAATTGATACCCAAACTTTGTACCACTGTACGTTTGCAGTCTTGTGAACACCCAAAAACAAAACCTGCAAATGGGCGGCCCCTAATCTTCGCCCTGATGGAGCAATTTTGTTCTTCTTTTGAAAGGCACAGTTTATTTCCTCGTCGATGCCTTGCAAAAAGAACAAACGAAATTGCACCATCAGGAGGGAAAATTAGGGATTAGGGGCTGCCAATCGGCAGGATGAAAAAAAATCAATTTGATCACAAAAAAGTTTGTGAAAATTATTTAAAATTTGTTCAAGCATTACATGTCGATTCATTAATAAGTAATCCAAGGAAACTATGAATGACTCTATCTCAGCCGATATCGCGATTCGGGGAATGTTTCTTTATTCAAACCCCTATTTCATTGCATTTAAGCCTAAAAATTGCTTCCTCTGAACCTGGATTTTCACAGGGTGTCAGGAGAGTACAAACGATACAATATCCGATCTAAGCATCGAGATTTTAAACAAGAATTATGAATTCAAGGCCATTATTCTTATTGGTGCCAACGATGAATAATGTTCAACCGCAATATGAAGCATGATTTTTCCTTCCTTCCTTCTCCTTGGATAACAACAGACAACAGCCATACAAAAAATAAATCACGAACACATCCTACAAATATCTTCGTTGCTCAAAGAATTTTCTCAAATACAACACCTGCACAAATGCAATCAAAACCAATATAATCGCCTCTAATATCGTCCATTGCATCACGATATGAAAGGTCACACCTGCCAGTATTCTATGTTTGTTCTCTCGTTCACGCATATATTCCTGATGATCAGACATGGTGTGCAATCCCGTCAAAAGTTTCGAACTCATTGTGAGTAAATTGGTAGTCAATTGATCATCCGGACCAGAAATTTGACCATCGAGGCCTCGCGTGGGAGATGAAACACGAATGGCAAATCCCACCTCGCGAGGGAATCCATCTTGTTTGGCGTAGGTGTCATCCGATCCCAAGCTGCCGTTTTGGATGCATAATTCATACTTTCCGGATTGAGTGTTATGGATGGTAAATGTCCCCTCGGATGTACCCGATTTCGATTGCCATATGGGTGTTTTTTGTTCATTGTAGAGTGATACTCCTATGGGGCCCGGCGAGAGTTCGTCGTCAAGACAATCAAAGTTTCCGCTGGATAGATGATGTTTGCACATAACAATTATTGATGGACAGAAGAAGAAATACCATTTCGTGAGTGACACATCATTTGAGCGCAAACAGAATGTCGACGGTAAAAAAGAGAGGATACTACGGACCTGATCGTCGAGGCCACTCCGGAGGGTGCTCGAACGACGAAACATTCTTCTTCTCCGCTTTTAACGACGGTGGAGAGGGCACCGTCGACAGCGACAATACCGCACAATTCAAGGACTGCAAAAATGAGAAGGAGCGCAGTCATGATGAATTTCGTCATGGTCTTGGTGCTGGGGTCTATCGAGGAGTTTCTGTGTCCTGCTTGGCCTTGGCAGTGTAATATCAAGAAAGCAGTAGAGTATCTACCACGTACGAAGTATGAACCAAACACGGAAAAACGGAAGAGCGCCAAACCCCAGAAAAAGAGCGCAGACGCAAGATACGATGTCGAGTGCCCCCTTTTTATCTTCAGCTTTTCGTCAATCCATTTCTTGTTTTTCCACCTCCGTCAGCCTCGGCATCCGCCGCATTACATACCCAATACCATTCGCCGATCATCCATCCAATCGAACCATGATGTTCTCTCTAGCCTCTCGTGTCGCCCGTCCCATTGCCACCCATGCAGTACGTCACCCCACCATCACCAGAAGCATGGTCACCGTCAAGGAAGGCCTAACCGCCACCGACGCCTGGAACAAGAGTTGTTACTCCGGCATTGATTACACCATCAGCGAAGAATTGCCGGTGTATGACGCCGTGCAGAAATTTGCCGCGTACAATATCGGATGCCTTGTCACGGTCGATGCAGATGGGAAAATTTCGGGCGTAGTCAGTGAACGCGACTACGTTTGTAAAATTGCCTTGCTGGGCAAGACGTCGAAGGAGACGAAGGTCAAGGGTGCGTTCGGGAGATGGTGTGCGTTTGTTCTTTCTTCGATGACCGTTGCCATGCGTTATCTTACAAGCCATTGAATTAATGATATATATTTATTAGAAATCTCAACGAAGAGCGCCAATCTGATCACGGCCTCGCCCGGCGAAAGCGTCTCGGGCTGCATGGCAAAAATGTTGTTGAAGGACATTCGACACTTGCCACTCTTGGACGAGACTGGCAAGGTTGTGGGGATTGTATCGATTAAGGATTTGGTGAAAGCGGAGCTCAAAGAAAAAGAAGAAGCCATCAGGACGCTATCGAATTTCGCCCTTGGAAAGGGCGGACATTTTGGCTCGGACTGATGGACGAATGATTGGTGGTGATATTCTTGCTCCAAGTAGCTAATCAATTATTCAAATTTCAAAATAAGTCGTCGGCGGCGGTCAGGTGCGCAAAGCAGAATGAGTTTTTATAATTTATTCGGCGTAAGCACTTATTAGCTTACCCTTGATAGACGCGTATCATCGTATGATCATTCGTCAATGTAGTGTATTCTCGTGCTTTTCCACATGTCTCATCTTGGCAATCCAGACGAATCCGGCCGCTTGGTGAACGAATTTCCGTCGCGTTTCATGTCTCGACAAGAAAACATTGACTTCGAGGAAAAGTTGAATTCAAAAATTTGTGATTTCAGCTCAAGCTCGTCAGTGACAAGTGGAAGCAGTGATATAAGTGACATTCCACCTCCGCCTCCTCTGGAAGACGACGATGAAATTTCTCATTGCAGCGTTATCAGCAACAGTAACCCACAACCAGCTTCGAACCATAATATTAGCACCGTCGCGACTGTTTGTAGCAGCATTTTCAGAAGCTCTGCCACTGTTGTTTCAAACGATAACCAGAAGACTGATCTCGCTCCTCATGATGGTCCTACTAGCACTTACAAGAACAGTCATCCGTGCAGTGTGAAGTTGGGAAATGGGGATCGCATTCAAGCCACATCTACAAGTTGTTGCAGCGGCGAATTCAAGTATTCAAACTCTAGTGTTAGCCATTGTAGTCAGCAGATTGTTGTCGCTTGCGAAGAAGGCGACAACGAGATCAACAAGAATTGCGATTGCAGAAAACCCACAGTTTTGTCTTGTTGTAGCAGCAAATGCAAAAATTCAACCACCAATGGCAAAGTTGATTGTAAGACTATCGCTGGCGTTGCATTTGGGGCCATCCATGTCGAAAACATCGATGCCAACAGTGTAGGGTGGAGACATGAGGATCGCAGCCATTCCATTTTTGGTAACGTTGAAGATTGTGAATACGATGTGTCATGTTTGATCGAGCATAAAATTCCTCGTTTGGAAATCGGTAGGCATCGCTCAGATAATTCGCGCCTTAGTTTACGGAGCGTTCGATCAAAGCACCATGAAAGTCAATCTACGCTCTTACATGCACGAATTGACCCCCCAGCGCTCAATGAAGACGGAAGCGCTCCATCTATCAGTCCTTTTTGTGCTGATCATCGAAGTGACATGAATCGCGCTCTCCGTGACTGCTTTCTTATTCTGAAGGTATTTGCTCTACGGTGTTCATTCGACCATTGGCGACGAAAGACAAACTATGAAGAGCTGTCATCATCTACTCTCTTAGAATCTCCGTCGTTTTATAAATGTGACGATTTTGACATGCTGTCTTTGTTGTCGTCAAATGGTTACGTCTCACCAAGCACCCTTAGCCCCGAAGCGTTCAGCGTTACTTCTGTGAGAAGATTGCGACGATGCCCGATACCATCACCTTTTCACGTAAGTCGATCAATCTTAATTCATTTTCGGCATTGATACCATTAGCTAAAATTCAATGCTAGAAACCCAACGTCCATCAGAGGATAAGACAAACATATCAGATAATCGTCCAAGTTGTTGAGCGGGTAACAATCCGCCGGGCATTGATTGAATGGGCCAATAAGACGAAACTAATTGTATGGTATAATGCAAGGCTGCAGGCACAAGCTTTGGTGGTCCAATGTCGGATTGTGGAAAAATCTCTACGGTCATGGAGAGAATTTACTAGAGCAGCTTTGGAACTTCGACAGAAATACTTTCTAATGATGATTTTCAATCGCTGGAAGTGCTACACAGATGAGTGCACAGATTTACGGCGGATGAGATACATAGCACTCATTCATTGGGCTGCTGTCAAATGCAAGAAAACATTTGTAGCATTGAGATTAAATGCCACACGAAATAAAGAAGCAAACGTGGTAACATCATTTATCCAAAGCAATTGCGGGAGCTGTGCATCGACGAGATCGAGGAATACATTCATAGAACCTGTCTCGAGGTCTGCTGATCTGATGGCATGTACTTCTATCGATGGTCGTGGACAGTCGTACGATAACAATGCTCTAATGGACGCTGTGCGAAGGAACGAAATGTTTAAGAACGACAACTTTAGAGGCTCGTATCTTAAACCAGGGCTAGTCTCACCGCCGTCGTTCACTCGGAGATCCGTCCCACCTCTTAATTTCTACTCTCTTCATGGCTTGCGTGATGGAGCTTGTCGTGGTAGAAACTATTCGGATGGTAAGCCATCGCCTATTTTCCAATCATCAACATCATTTGAGCGGCATACTCCTTCTATCGCTGGAATGATCCTAAGTCACAGCCCGAATCTGGAACATTCCAGATCAGCATATTTAGTGAAACGTTCACAACCAGGACATGACACAACTCGGTGCGTAAAAAAGTACAACGATGTCGATGTTCCTTCCAGGAGACCCGCACTGAAAAGTACCAGTGAATTCATCATATCGAATGTGCTGGACGAGATGATCTCGAAAATAGAACGACGATACTACGGATAAGTAATTGATTATGATCACCACATGAATATATGTTTAAAGTAAACAAATCCATTATTTCTTATCACTTGATTCAGGCGCTTCGTAATCTGGATTGTCCTTGAGAATCACGATGCCCTCCAACACACTGCTCACGCTAAGAACTTCTTCAGTCCCGAGCTCCGCTCGCTCTTTGGCGCTGATCAACACGGGAGTGGTGTGTGTCTGGAAACCCGTGATTGTCTTGGGTTTGCCCGCTTGGCCAACAGTATCCACCGCTTGTCCCACACGGACAGTCACTGGCCTCCACGTAAGATCCTCATTCACCGTAATGAGCATCCGTGGGTTCATAGCACAGGTGAGATAATATAGTAGGTAGTGTAATTTATCAAGCAATGTGCTCTTGAGGTCAAGACAGGAGTAGATGAATATCAAGACTCCACCGAGAGCCGGCCCACTGGTGATCATCCTATCGGAATGCATGGGGTTTAGAGTCAGCAAACCCTTACCCATGTGTAACATCGCCTGTGCTATGCGGACGCAAAACACATGCCCAGCCTCTTTACTGTAAAATTCGCTCAACTGACGTAACAAACCAGCCACGCGAGAATTGTTCGTTCCAGCGCTGGTAAGCCCCATGGCAAGAATCGCGTTTTGAGAGATTTCCGTGTCAGGATCGTGCGACATTCTTGATAGCTGATCAATCACACTAAAGTCCGGACTAGAAATGTTGAGCACACCCAATGCAAGAGGCACAGCTCGTTTTACGGGAAGCTCGCAGTAATGGAGCAAATGTTCGAATGATCTGAGTGCCATCTCAGCCCCGACTTGCTCCCCCATTGTAATCAATGCAATTCCAATGACTGCCGCCATCTGATGTTCCGCGTCCACCTCGAGGTGTTCCGCGCATTGATGGAGCATCTCTTGAACCTTCAGTACGTTACCACTGCCAGCGTACGCACAAGTCTCCAATACAATGGCCGCAAACTTTGAAATTTTGTGCTCAATTGTGCGCAACGCTTCAATCATTGCCTCCGCCTTCTCCATTCGACCAAGAAATAGAAGTCCGAGGCCAAGGCACAAAAATTTGGAATGTGAGTGGTCGAGTTCTTCATCTGATGCCTCCATAAGTCGCTGAACAATAGTCCCGCCGACAGCATCATCGCACTTTCCGACGTAAATCATTCCCAACGCCAATCCAGCCAGTGACACTTCCAGCATGGTAGTAGGCACAGACGTTTCCTGCTCAACAATGGGAAGAAGAAGCTCCATCACATCCTCTCTCGCAGAGCCTGCATAAGCAATGCCTAATCCAGTGCAGGCGGCACATTTCATGATGTGGGAATCACCATTGACATGCTCGTCTAGCAAAGCCAGTGTGGGATCGGCATCGTTACGTACACCACTACTAAGCACGCCAACCGCAAGGGCGGCCCCCGCCTTGACATAGTCCTCAGACGAATAAAGAAATTTGTCAATTTGGGCAAGGCCCTCCTCGACATTCCAGAGCTGTATGAGACCAAGCGATGCTGCGGCCGCCATCATGCCATGATCTTTGTTTTTGTAGAGCCAGTCATTGTCTGGAGTCATGAGCTGAAAAGAAATCAGAGTAAAATTGTGGCGTTAATAAATTCGGTCGAGAACGGCGAATAGAAAGATGAACATCGAAATGCCACCCACCTTATCCTGTCCAAAGCCTGCATTCACAAAAGCATTGACATAAGTGCTTGCCAAATTCGCCCGCGCCGAATCGACCCCTACACCCCCCGCATCCCTTCTCCTACTAAATCCTCCCGTCTCAGCGAGATGACTCTTGTATATATCCTCGGGAGTTTTGGGGTCCATAACATCCAAGTCCTGTGCCACCTTCAAGAATTCCTCACTCAGCTTTTCGTTACCAAGAAGTTCATTCAATTCTGTCGCCTCAGCATCATCGTCGGCATCAATTTCGTAGTTAATACGCTGACGAGCCAATAGGAGACACATTTGTTTCTTCATGAGTTTGTCGTCGGAGCATTGAGCAAAGAGGATTGGGATCGCATCTTCATTACCCATCCGGAGGGCGACTCGAAGTGCGTCATGGTATTGAGATTGTTTGATGAAAAGCTCGTACGCAGTCTCGAGAACCTCCTGAGCACAAACGAGAAGGGAAGATTTATAGATTTTACATCATGATTGAATATAAATCATACAGATAGGCAAATAATGCATCTACAACTCACAGCGTAATCATCCGGATCGCTCATAAAATCAGCAGTCTTGATCAAATACAAACATATCCTCCTATAATTCCCCCCATCAATGCTGTCCAACTCCAATATCTTTTTCAACCGTTGAACTTCAATCAACAAATCTACAGCCTCAGCCTCGGAATTATGCGCAACGTTGAAGGGTACAATCACGTCGACCATGGCAAGCAAGTCGGCAAACGGTGCATCCTCTTCGGGATTTGATCCAGAGATAACACGTGCGTTGTATTCCTGTCCAATCTCCCCGGCGAGGGAGCGGATGAATTCATGTCCCCATCGACCTAAATTGTTGTCAACGGCGGCTTCGGTCTCGCCAAGGGAAATAAGGAGGTCGTAGTCTTTGGTTGCCTTGAGTTTGAAGTTGAGGGACTCACGTTCCTCTGTGGAAGGGGGGGAGGGGAGAGAGAGACGCAAAGGTCAGGTGAGAAATGATGAACTTCACACATGAAGGCACTGACATAGATATCAACTTCAGGGGTAAAACACAAGTCAATCTTAAAGACAAAACTATAACTCTCTCACCGTGCGTTCCCAAAGTCATGGCCAGCACGGCCAACACATCCGCCAATCGTGCCCTCAAAAACAACATATCCTTATCCCCCTCAATCTCCTCATTTTTGGTTCCATCAGCAATAGTGCCGTAATATTTCTTCAATATATCAAATTTGGGTCGCAAGAACTTTAATGGCTTGGGCACGCTCGTCATACTCGACGTGGCACTGCGCAGTTCGGTAACAATAACCTCCATGGCCTTGAGACGTATGGGTGGCGTTACGGAAATTTCGTTGGCTTCGTTAATTAAGGTCGAGACGCATGTTTCGAGTCGTTCCTTGAGCTCGCGATCCTCCTCGGATAGGACATTGTCGTCATCATCGATGACAATGTCGCCATCGTTGTCACCACCGGTGGATTTGCCCTTCTTTTTCTTCGTGGGAGATGACGAGGGCTTCTTCTTCTCCTTCGACGACGCATCATTGAGATCCTTTTTGCCAGTCTCGCCGAGGAGTTCTACTGGTTTGTCGTCATCTTTGGGTGCCATGGTTTAATAATGAATGGGAATAAGGGATGCCAGTGCTTGCTTTGAACTTCGACCTGGCGTAGAGGCGGTTTAGTTCTAGTTCATCGTCGTCCTTCGGCGGCCTTCGTTGTTTTGTTGCTATGACGAGCGAGGCAAGGTGCACAGACAGACGGTATTGGGCGGGACGTTTCTGTCTCCTTCCACTTGGAATCCTCATCTACTATTGCTCTTCCTCAAGCTTCAAGCTCTCACACGAAAGGGAACTAACTCTCTCTAGAGAGTACTACTCCCTTCGTGATCGTTGGATTACGAATCATTTTGATGATACCTTTTAGTCTCAACATTATTAATAAATATAAATAGCTTCTTTGCTTAAAAGTGGCAGTATTCAAATAACATTGTAGAATCCAACCTTTCCAACAGCAAGGATGACATCCTCTTTCGATTCACCAATGGACACAACTCCAAGACGACGAAGCGTTGGAACAAACGGAGTTGAGTTCGGACCAGGTCCATATCCCTCGAATTCACTCCATGGTAATCTCACTGGAGTCCACTGCCCAGATGGTATGGTGAAGGTGCATCGATAGGATGAATTTTGTCTTTCGCAGGCTGGTGTCCGTAGGCTTTACATCGCAACATAGGAAGCAGAGCATTAGAACACAATCAACCGAGCAAGTAGGTAGACCTCAACAACAAGTATTACAGCAAACTAAGACTTACTGCACATTAAACTTCTCGACAATCTCCGGTCCCTCACAATACACCTCCAACTCCACTCCATCATACGCCGATGCATCCACGAACAAATTGACACTTGGTTCCAACGACAGATCTGTTGCCATTTGAATAAACCCCCCATTATTTGCCAAGGATACATTTCCGCGCAAGACATTGGCCAGTTTACCACCAATCGTCTCTCGACTCAACGACCCATTGGACAGACCACCCATGACTCGATCGGTAATGCCCTGCCATTGGGAGCCGGAACTTGTGAATGGGAAAGGATCGGACATGTCGTCGATGATGCCGGAGGTTGTACATGGAATGTAGGCTGCTTTTGATTTTCGTACATTCTAGGTGGATTTGGATTCATGAACAGTACCCGACGCGTGAGGAACATTTCAATCTCATCATGAAAGTGAATGCGTTTCCGAACGTTTGTGCATGCGCACACATGTACCATTTTCATGCGTTGAATTCTCACCTTGAATCCACCTTCATGATAGCTTGATTTGGATCCACCCGACGGACTTTCATCCAATCCCATTGCCGTGGCGAAGTCCATGTTCGCCGCGCCCCCAACGCGACCCACCTTTCGTAGGAAAGCCATGGCTTTATTGTCATCTCCTGCAGCGTCATTAGTATTGGAAGCAGCGAGACGACTCGTGTCTAGTTGTTGTCTAACGCACTTCAGCTCGTGTTTTTGTTGGTAAAATTGACGATGGAAGGGCGCCCGAAAGGCATCCGCTCCGCGAACGCAGCATAAGATTATGATGAGAATGGGATTGATGACATGGAGTGGAGACGACATTATTAACGTTTTGTCGAAGCCAAAGCCCCTTCCGAATCGATCAAGTTCCCTGCGGCCCAGCAGAGTATCGTGTGGTCGACTTTGGGCACTGCCGATGCTGCCGCCACTATTCGACCGATGCCGATGCCGTCGTCGGCAGAGGACAAAACCAAAACAAGATGCCGACGGCAGAAAGAAGATGTGAAGGGTAAAATCAAGCGATTGTGGGCACGAGACAAACGTATGAATAATCGCCAATCCTGCTGCGACTGTCGGATGTTTTTTGAAGTGTGATTCACCGTCACATCATCACACATCACTATCTTTTTCACCTCGACGTCGAATCCGAATACGAACCGTCGCCCGACCGAGTCCATCCTCATAAATCGAACTAACGAGTACCATGCGTTTTCCCCTATCAATCATCGCTGCGGCCTTCTTCTCTACGGGAGAGACGCTGAGCTTCACCCTCTCTCCTCAACCCTCTGCGTTTTGCCGATCGCGACCATCCTCTTCCAACCCCCTCTCCATGTCCGACGTCGCAGCCGGTTCGGACACATCAACGGTCACGCTGGGCATCTTCGGGGGCGGTACCGTCGGTGGTGGCATCGTCGAAATTCTATCCAAGAGACAATCCTACTTCCAGCAGCTCACGGGGAAAAAGATTGTCGTGAAAAAGATCTGCGTTCGGGATGCGTCGAAACCACGCGATTTTGCACTGCCCGAGGGATGTTCCGTCGTCACCTCCTACGATGACATATTGAACGATGATTCCATCGATTACGCCGTGGAGGTCATGGGCGGCACCACCGACGCCAAGGACGTGGTCATGTCGGCACTGCAAAAGGGAAAGAGCGTGGTCACTGCCAACAAGGCATTGATCGCCAAGGATTTGCCCGAAATTGAAAAATTGCTCGCCTCTCTCCGCAGCGATGGCACGCAATTCCGTTATGAGGCGGCGGTATGCGGCGGCATACCCGTTATCCGTAGCATGCAATCTGACTTTGTGGGGGATAACATCCAACAGGTATCGGGAATCATTAACGGCTGTACCAACTTTATGCTAACTGCCATGGATCGAGACAAGAAGAGTTACGACGATGCCTTGGCACAGGCCAGCGAGCTCGGATATGCCGAAGCGGATCCTACGTTGGATGTGGGGGGGTTCGACGCACGTTCCAAACTCAAGATATTGATGAGATTAGCCTACGGCATGGATGTGGATGAAGATGAAATCTCCTGTCGGGGCATTACCGAATTAACCAAGATTGATTTCGAGTATGCCAAGACGCTGGGCGGCACTATTAAGTTGCTGGGTGTCGCCGCGAAAAATGATATAGGTCATGTCTCGGCATTTGTATCGCCGTGCTATGTTACTAATGACGATCCATTGTCGAGCGTGAACGGTGCCACGAATGCAATTGAGGTGGTGTCGGACAATCTGGTGTCGTCAATTTACATTGGACAGGGAGCCGGGAGATATCCCACTGCCAATTCATGCATTAATGATATTGTAGCCTTGGCCAAGGGAGATAAAACACCATTACCCTTCAATCCGAAATCGGACATCAAGTTTGCGAATAACTATGAATCGGTATTCTTCCTTCGACTGAACTATCGTGATCAGGTGGGTATCACTCGTCAAGTGGGTGAGGTGTGCGAGAATCATGGTGTGTCAATCCATTCGATACTTCAGAATCCGATTGCAAAGACTCAGGAGTCGGCATTTGCGATTGTTACTGAAAAGGTAGAGTATGCAGCTATTTTAAAGGTATTGGCGGATATTGAGGCTTTGGATTGGTGTAAGGGAAAGCCATTTTACATGCCTGTGCTCAGAGAAGACTGGCAGACATGAAAGAGAAAAAGAAATTACTCTAGAGAGAGCAAGGAGATCCAATGTACCCTCGTATTTCGAGATTTTATTCTGTCCGCCTAATCATAAAGATTATAACTTCGAGCTCGTAGATAACAAACACGTTTGCATCCGATAGAAAAAGTTACCATTGAAAAGTGTCTCTCACTTGGACCAAGTTGTAGTTTCACCTAAATGCTAAGGCATAGTCCAGAGGGAGCGAGAAAGTATCATACCTTCATACCTTCACACGTGTGATTTTGCAGTCGAGTCTTTTGTGTATGACACCCCGTCCATAGGTAGAAAAACCATCATACCCCCCACATCATACCCTCTCTACAATTCCACGTGGATGTAACTTTCA
>JALLBB010000344.1:0-16913 GCA_036939735.1 Discostella stelligera | reverse complement strand
CAGCTTGTGTCAATCCACTTACATGCAGGAATGAAGATTCATCTCCATAATCCATTAAGCGTCACCAGGGTGTGAGTGAAGGTCCCAGAAGGAAATATGACTGCTCTCTGATGTTGTTGTGAAGTACAAAAGTACCGGGAGCGCAACCATTTTAATGTGAAACTGTTGATTGTTTGACAATAATGCCACCATTATTGGATGATTATCGGATGACAATAATTAATTACAAGGAGGGGAAAGAAGATCAATCATCCCTTGCTCAATCTCTGGAATGGCAGGAATGATAACTACTTTGCACTTAGAGATAATGGATTCCTTCACTGATTGAAAAAGTAAAAAAATAAGAATTGTGATTTACCATGCAAAATTAACCCAGACTTGTTCCAGACTTGTTCCAGATTAGTTTTACCACAGGCACCAAATTATCTTTTATGCTCACTTTGTGCTGGTGAAGCTTGCAACACCCGTGCAGCAGTCTGTCCCACCCGCCCGCCCTACAAACTGTGCCTCGCCACTCTCGAGCAGCTCGCGCGCGAGGAATCCGTGAAAGCGAAAGCGGGAAAAGGGCTCTTTTTCTTCCGTTCAAGCAACCCATGCCTGCTCATGCCAGCTTTTTCAATATTATCTCGGTCGTGTTGGTCAAAAACAATCTTGACCATGACCATGACTGGCAGAGCCTGACACTGACATTGGTAGAGGCGTGGCGCACACACCTAGTTCTTTTTGAAACGACATAATGGATTCATCGTCGAGTAGCGGTCCCGGTCCCACCTCGTCTGCCGTGCCCGCGGCCGAGCTAGCGTCAATGCTGCGTCGTTCCGCCGACATTGTCGAACGGAAGGAATTCCATCCGTTGCTCTATCAGACCATGCGAGCGCTCACAGCGTATGCCGGTGAGTATGCGGAGGGGTTGATTAACAACTCGGCATCGCCTGCAGTTGCGACAGCGGCCCCGCCGTCGCAGCAGAATCAGCAGCACGGACAGAAGGGAAATCCTTCGGGTGCGAAACCTTCTGCCTTTCATGACGTCCCGGACGACGTCTTGAACTCTGCCCCTTCGGCTGGATTATCGAATGGTGTCGTTGCCGGCCAGCGAGCGCCACCACCATCATCCTCCTCTGCTCAAGTCCCGTCGGTTGGAGGGACTGCCGCCGCCGTGGAACGAGTCGTCGGTGCGCCGCCGGGAGAACAGTTGAACAGGGCCGTAGCCGCCGCGTCGGCGCCATCGGGGCAACAGGCCGAGAGCAACCAAACACAACCACAACATCCGACACCACGGGCACCACACAAGGGAGTGTTTACTCTCAAGGGCATCAAAAAGGGTATTGAAAAAATTGGCGTCGATGTTAACAAATTTGTCGGAGAATCGACAACGACAAATCATGAAAAGAACATTAACAGCAGGGATGACATGCCGTTCGACGAGTACGCATGGTGTGACGAACACTTTACTCGAGGCTGTCATTGCAAAGCGCGAAAAAACGCCGCCAATATTGACAAGAGAAGCGTGCCTATACCTAGCAATTCCAGTCATTCTACTGGAGGCCAGCTGCCAGCTGCCAGCGACAAGATTTCAACCAGTGTCAGCTCCAACACAACCGTCGGGGCGGAGCCCGGCAATTCCTCCTCCAGACCATGCTTCCAACGTCCAATCAACCCATCATCTAACCTTATTGCTAACGGTTGGATAGATCAACAACGTCGTTCCAAAATGCGCGTGGTTTGGAAGGACGTATTGGCATCGTTAGTGGAGGGACGTCGGCCTGGCGAAGAAACGACGCTGTGGATACAACGCCAGGTCGTTGACGCCACTACCGGCAAGGTTACTGGATTAGAAGCATTGCATCAAATACCGATGAAATGGCTCGAGGATGTGAATTATGTAGACCTGTATGGCGATCATCAATTTACATTGAAAGTGTACAATATTGCAGAGGAGTTTTATTTTCGAACGCGGGATGAGCAGAGTGCCCAGAGTTGGGTATTGACCTTACGAAGCGCACGAGACTCAAGTTTGGAGGGAAATGTGCGCATGGCGGGTGCAGGGGTGGCTGTTTCTGGGGGTGTTGGGAATACGGCCCCGGAGAAGAATCAGTCAGCAAAAGAGATGGGACTGCACAATCTAGAGGATTGGGACAACACGGGAAAGCCATCCAGTCAAGGTGAGGGGGCGTCGTCGGCGAGAGGCGCTAGCGGAGAGAGTAGTTATATACCACCACAAGCTGGCGTTGACGCCGACACCAAGGGGGATATTCGTCCAACTTCCTTTCCAACAGATCGGCAGTACGAACAACAGCAAACGATCCCATCATCGTCCTCAAGGATGTCGATCGCAGAGCTACGTGCCATCGCCCACGGTGCTGGATATAATACTCGTGGTATGGAAAGGCAAGATCTAGAAAGAATTGCTGCACACATCCGTAGCGGCTCATTCAACCCCAATCCCCCATCCTCTGCAGCACCCGCACCAGCAACAGTTTCTGCCAGGCCAGAAGATTCCCAACACAGCAAGCGGCAAGAGGCTGCAATTCGAGAGGCTGAACAATCCGCCATGGCCGAAAAGTACGAAAAAGAACAGGTCCTAAAGGCCGAAGAGGAAGCCCGACGGAAGAAAGAGAACGAAGAGCGTATCGTACTTGAAAAAATGCGACGTGATCGAGAAGAATTCGAGAAACGTCGCATCGCGGAGCAAATGGCAGCGGATCAGCAGCGAAGACAACGCCAAGAAATCGAAATGCAAGCTTCCGAGATTAAACGTAGGCAAGAGGAGGATCGGCTGCGTAAGATGGCGGAGTTGCAACAACTTCAACAGCAGCAGCAAGCTCAGGCTGCTGCAGAAAGGAGGAGGAGGGACGATGAGGAGGAATTTAAGCGTAGGGAGGAGGAAGATCGGCAGCGCAAGATTGCTGCGTTTCAGCAGCAACAAGCTCAGGCCGCTGCCGAGAGGAAAAGGAGGGAGGACGAGGAGCAGAGAAGAAAGCAACAAGTCCCCCCCGGCACTATTCCGTCTCCTCCAACCTCTGGTGGATACCCCCAAAATTTCCAGCAGCAACAACCTCAACAGCAACAGCAGTGGCAGCAGCAACCTCAACAGCAATATCGACCGCAGCAACAGAATTATCAACAATGGCAGCAGCAGCAGCAGCAACAACAACAACCACCACATCCACAACAATTTCAGCAACAGGGATTCCCCGGGCAGCAACAACAGCCGAATCAGCAACAGCAACCGTATCACTTTTCGAATCAAAATTCGCATCAACAAGGAGGACACCAACAACATCCGCAGCAGCAGCAACAACGAACGCATTACCAAAACCAGCATCACCACCAGCAGCAGCAAGCGCAGCAGCAACAACGGCAACAGCAACAACAACCAAGATCGCAACCGTCCAATGGCGATGGTGCACAAGGAATGCCCGCCTTCCCATCCAAATACGCGAAACAAATGGAAGAAAAGAATGGCGAACCATGCTCCGCATCCACTCTACAAATCAAACGGTCCATTCTGATAAATTGGGCATTGCAACCTCCTAATTTGAACATGCTCCGTCCCATCGATCACCTCATCACTACAATACACACCGCGATGCCACCCGCTTACGGTGTCTCAGCACATGCCTACTTCTCAAAATTTACGCCCATTTCACAACAAGAATTGATCGTACCTGCGGCCACGGGGAATCATCCAGATGAAGAAAAATTAAAGAAGGCTGTGCGAAAGGTACGAGTGTTTTTGCATCCGGACAAGTTGCCTAGAGACTTATCGAGCGATCAAGCCTTCGCAGCGCGTATGCTTTGGGATATTACGAGCGATTCTTGGGAGGAGTTTCAGAAACATAAGGATGAGTTGGACTGGATTCGTAATTGATGTGTGTCGTTCTGTATGGCTGTTGCGGCTTAGTTCCTGAGCTCAGAAGACCAACTCCAATTTAGCTACATCGAATTTCGATCAGCTCATAGATTCAGGTCATCTAAAAATCGATTGAAGTAAAATCTAGATTTATCTACTAATAGATCTACTACTAATACAGCATCTGCTGCCGCGAATTGTGTGTAAATAAAATATCAACTACATGTACTCATCCAGAAATCTCGACATGAGTTGGGTTCTTACTCCTCTCACCTCGGATGTATAGGGCAAGTTGAATGTCCTAGTGCCTTATCGTCACTCAGGTGCATGAATGGCACACATGTTGTTTGTGTATCCTTAAAAAATCGATCAAGATAAAAGATAGGCTTCAGCCTTCTGAAGTGTAAGGACTGCCATGGACTGGAAGCAAAGATCTCTCACTGGCATTCCCTATTGTCAGCATTCTCTTTAATAATCTCACGTACAAGATGCTTGAAGGGGACATTTCAAATGAGCAGATTTGCGTACCAAGGAGAATGTGGCTGCCATAACTGCTTTCTTCCTGATGGGGCAAGTTGTATGATTTTTTTTAGTTCACAAGCCAGGGATAGGATGTTTGTAAGACCTGAATCATTGTATTGATACATGGATGGAAAAAAGTGTAATGGATAATAACAATAACATAACTAGTTAGTACAACAAATGAAAGAGGTGATGTATCAGATCAAATATGTTCACATTCATACACTCACCTTCATCATCTTGAAGAAAAAGTTCATTGTGGTCCATGTTAAATGCTTCTTTATCATCAAGAATCATGTCTAGTCCAATCCCTGCAATACCCCTCTCAATGTACATAATATAATTGTGTTGAGAGAGATACCTACCCTCCACTTGGACATCTCTTGAGTGGAGTCTTGATAATATTCTTCTTTGCATTTGATTTTTATATCACATATTTCATGTAGTCAATAGAGACATAGACTGCATCAGTCATGAGTATCACACATTTTTTGTAAAAAGTCTTGCTTCCATGATCAATCTACAAACACAAATCAAAGAGCCCAACTAAAACTTACTGTTGGAAGATGCTCAAATGGATGCCCATGTACAGTACCAACAGCACAATGACATTTCTCAAACTCCTTGAGGATGAAAAACATCCCCTAATGTCAAATTTGAAATGATACATGATTCTTTATGCCAAACATGGACAAAGGAAGTTTTTGTTAACATCTGTTTTGTAGATTACCTTGAGTTCACACTGGCGCTCAAGGCACTTCCCAAAATGAAAGGAAAAATGATGGTACATATTTTGATTTTTAAAATACTCATCATTCAATGGGAGATCATCTTCTACATGAAATCAGGATTGATGGAAGTGAATGAGATCTCATTCATTCTCAGGTTGCAAATCAGTTGCATCATTAGATGATGGCCTGGCTCCATTGTAGATCAAACGCTTGATCTCTTTGAGGATTGGAGAGTACCTGTCAAGTTCACTGATTTTTTGTAGGTCTTGACACTATCATTGATGAGGGTGTGCCATTTGGCTTTGATTGAAGTTATCATGTTTTCATGATACTTGCTAACCAAGTAACCAAGAAGCCATCCCTGGCTTTGAGGTACATATGAGGAAGATTAAATCTCATTTGGGATCGATGACTCTATGCTGATCATTTCAGAATACAAAATCTTCCAGACACTGCATCTCAGAGCTCATTATTTTGGATAAATCCAAGATCTGATCCAAGGTGCCAGTTAAAAGCCTGGTACATGAATTTCTGGTTCATGAAATTGTCAGGCACTGGTTGGTTCTCAGATACACACATTGCCACCATGTTGTTCATGATGATTGAACTGCCATCTGAAAATTTTGGATTGTGAGGTCATTAACAACACTCATGAGAAGTGAATCACCGATGCCGGGCAGGAAAAAGTCATTTTTATCACTCACATTCCCTCATCCTGGGGACCATTATTTGCATCAGGAACAATTATTGCTCTTGATGCCATGATTACAGCATGTACTGTATTTCTTGTGATGTAAGAGAGATGAGTGGATTAGATTGACTCCTCTATGACTCTCACTCCACAAGTGACAGAATAAGATGGGTGAGATGGACAATTCTTTCTCCACAAGTATCAAAAGAAGATTTATTTTTGGAGCATTCTATCAGATACAAAAATGCATCTACTACTGGCAGATGATATCCATCCCTTGACCCTTGACCACCCTTTTCTCCACCTAAATAGGAATCAATTTTCCCTTTACCTTCTGATGTGATGCACCCCTTTTTTCTTGACACCATCATTCTTAAGCTACAGAGAAATAAATATTCTAAAGTTCAATCACACCTTCACAGCCAAAAAGTATCTTTGCTCCAGCAGCTGCAAGTCAGAAACAACAGCACATCACATCGTCTCAACCTTTGATAATTATCACTTCTTTTTCCTCAATGACCAACAACAATGAGGATTAAGGAGTAGAAAAGAGCTTGGAAGAAGAAACTACTGTCAATCAATTGCCTTTTGCTCCCATATCCTTTTTCACATGCAATGCAGATGCAACATTTCAAGACCCATCATAGACAATCAGTAAGTAGTGATTATTGATGATCAATCATCTGCCATTCTCTTCTCATGGCACCAATGTAGTGCTTCAGAGCTTGTGTTCTCTGGGTGATCAACAGATCCACTTTTTTAAGAAAAGAGCAAATTTGAAGGGATGCTGATCAGTTGAAAACTTGTTTCCAAATATTCCTGTTGTGATAGGGAAGATTGCTTGAGAGTTCTCCAGAATTTGTGACCTGTTCCTTGTTGGTTGTAACTAGGCGGAATTGGGCGAGGCTTGGTACTATTGAGTATTTGCTGCAACAAGGGTGTGTGTGCTGGCAACAGTACGTGCATGAAGAATGGGTCATTATAAGTAGTAGTATTAAGTTATAGTAACCAATTAGAGTTTAATCAACGGGCTTTGCGATAATGGGAACATCATTAATTGCTTTCTCCCCACCATCTGATGTATCTGGATCATCTCGCGGGGTAAAGAACAAAAGAATAGTTGCAACCAACAAGCCGATATGAAGCATGGCATGGAAATAAATCTGCTTCTCGTCTTCGAAGGTAATTTCTTTTGGATCGGTGAATGATTTCAATATAGCAATCTTTTGCCGAATTTCATGAACCATTTCGTCCGAAAGTTTATCACTATTTGAGTTGAGTTTCTTCTCCAATTTCTTCACCTGCTTTTTACTATATTCCAGACCATGCACCAAGGACATGGAAAGTGCACGATTGTATAATTTTCCGAGCGTAGCGAATGGCTCGTTGAATGAGAAGAGAGTCGAGGTGCGAATGATGAGTGCGAGGAACCGCTGTTTGTACCGGTCTAGACCGGTGGCATTGCCATAGGATACAAACCGAGCAACAATTGTATCAAAGAAAATAATATTGTATACATCATTTCCAATCTTGTACCCAACGTTCTTTTCGATAAACTTTTCCAGTTCCGAAGTCAACTCTAGGGTAGTTGGTACACCCTTATACTGAGTGATATGACTTGAATACTTTGATTGACCATTCATCCCTTTTGACAGAAATAAGAAGGATGGAAAAATTTTCAAGTCAAGAGAATTCTTGACAAAGTTCCGATTCCCCTCTTGCCATACGCCTTCGCCATCTTCGTATGGATCTTTCACTTCCAAGTAGGCGAAGATGGTGACCCTTCCTTTTTCCATAGCGTCGTAGACCCTTTTGTCGGGTGTCGCCTCGAGTTTCTTGCATATGTATTCTCGAACTTCCTTATTGGTAGGCTCGTGTACCATGAGGAATACGTTGGTGTCACGAGCTGATTGCCTTAAATCATAGTCGTCCTGAACTTCGATGCATTTCTTGTTGAGTTTGTGTGTGCCACTACTAGCACTAGTTGATGCGGTCACCGGAGCAGATGCAATTAGAGCCAGAAACGCGACGATCAGCGAGGCAAAAATCAATTTGCGCAAGCGCCAATAGAAATGGCGTTTAAACGATGGTGCAATCACGAGTTCCAAAGGATTCATCTTCGTTATTGTTATGCTCTGGAGATTTTGGTATTTTACATTGGTGGTGCGTGGTGCGTGGCTGCGGATGCGGGCTAGCTGTGTGTCCGTCTGTGGACTTACCTGAGCAATACGTAGATTCCTCCCGCGCTTTCTTCTGTGCCGTTGGGTCGGCAGCGGCAACGTCTCTCTCTCTGGTCAAGGCGGTACGTACTACTAGATATTATTCTATTATTATTATGGTGTGCCCGACATCTACCACCGCTTCAGTTATTTGAACCAACAAGCGAAAAACGATGGCAACAATAAGGTGAGACTTACTTGTTTTCTTCCAGAGGTGCAGTGGTTTGTTGTTGAAGCTCTAGCTGTTTGCCTGCTCGCCTCGCCGTAGCCCGTTTTGTTATTACTGTAGCCCGCGCCGCCCCCGCGGCCGCGGCGGGCTCGATGCACGATCGCTGCCACCAGCGACAAACATGGTGGGCCACCGCGTGGATATCATCATCTCCCGATGTGCACCGTTCCCTTTCGAAACATCGGGAGGAATCTTGAGCGCGTTTGCAAATCGATCGTCTAACATGCACTACGCTCTCTTTTTGATTCAATTTCAATCCAGATATTTCCTCCCGGCCGATGGCGACGACGAGGACACACCCAATGTCTTCCTCGCACCTAAACCCAGTCGACCAGGCTACCCGCCACTGTTGGGGCAAATAAAGAGTAGTTTCCCACTTTCTGGAAACTATCATTTTCGATTCAAAACTCCCATTGTGCCTGGAACCGACCGGGATAAAAATGCCGTGGCGGTCTGGATGGATTGTGTCGACGAAGCTCAGCCCGTGCCCATGTGGCAAAACTCCATCATTGCAAAGGTGACACGAATTAGCCTGGATGACGAGGATGATGATGAGCTCGATTTTTCTAGACCAGGCGTAGCTAAAGCGGAGTCGAGTGTCTCTGCCTCACAACCGAGAGCTGCGGAATCGTTCAATAACGTTTCACATCATTCTTCCGATTCGTTGCTTGGGGCATTCGACGAACCTCTTGTTCCCACGGCCCCAGCATCCTCTGCGGCTTCTTCGGTTCATTCGAGTACGGAGAATTTGCTCGATGTAGACCATCATATTCCCGCTCTGGCATCGGGGGGGAGCTTGCTCGACATGGATCATCTGGGATCACCTTCCATTACCAACTCTAGCGGCGCGAACACACCCATTTCCGACCATCATGAGCTTCTGAATATGACGGCTCCTATGCCCCCTCAACCTCGTTCGATTCCGTCTATCTCGGGAGGAGCAATGCTATCTCAATCCATGCCGCCGCAGCAGCAGCGCCAGCAACCCATGCAACATCACGGACGTCCACCACAACCAATTCCCATGCAAGGTCAATATCCAATGCAATATCCACCACAGGGCCAGTATTCAGCCCAGGGGATGTCGCAATTGCCTCCACCTCAGCAGCAGCTGCAGCAGCAGCAACGCAATCAGCAGAATGGTGGCAACAAGAATGCATTTGACAAATTCAGCGGAGGCAGTCTTGATCCACTTGGTAGTTTGAATTGGAACATGAAATGAACCATTGAACTTGCCGCATGAAAGTGATTCACCATGAGCCCTTTGGTAAGTTGAGTACATACACCATTTAAACTAGTGAGGGAAATCGAGTTATAGTTCCATTATTTTATTTATCAGTACTCTCCGTCGATGCTACCTGCGAGTTGAGCATTTCCATCATATCATCCAATTCTGCATCCGTGGGCTGACGTCTACCCACGGAACTTTGGATTTCTGGCGTTTTGGCCCTTCCGTCAGCCGTCCGAAAAGTCCTAAATCCCTCCTCACTATTCTCATACAATTCTCCTGCAAATCCAACTTCTACATTCCGGACATCGCATGCATTATCGACATCGCGAAACATTTGTCGAAATACAATCTCTGGCTTACAGTAGGCTACATCCAACTCCGAATCACCGGGAGCCACCCACAATTCTAGCTCTCCCCATTTTGGATATAGCTCGGCAGGACGCAATCGAGCAGAGTGTTCTACAATCATCGCCCATTGCCTTGCAACTGCCTTATCGAGTGGAACATCGGAAACGTGGGCAACTTTCCCAACAAACCAAAAACAATCCTTGGCGGGGTCTCTAGCATAGACATCATTTGTGAGTTCCTTCCCTGCCACCGCCTTGATGGATTCAAAGTTCTCCCTCTGTCGCTGAATGTTAAATAGATTGTACTTCATATCCCTCGGTACCGGGGGACCATTATTGAATTGCAAATCCTCGTCTTCATCCTGATCGATTAACATGTCCCATTTGTTCTTGGCTGATACTGATAGTGCTTGATGATGATTTGTTACAAGCCTTGCTGTTCCACCACCACCACTGTGAGGGCGATGCTGGAATGCATGAGCGGTGGTGGTGAACCACTCGATACATGACAGCAGTAAAACCAGTGACGTGAACGTCATGGATGCTGTGGACTCGAAACTGGAAACCACTATTTTGCCTTCCATCCAGGGACGACGAATGGCATGGCTGACGGACCTGCTGCGCAAGGGCGGAGTGGGATGGAGGCGGGAAGTGGAGTCTCCTGTCAGAGTCTGTCCGTCGCTAAACACGAAACATAGGTAGTAGATAGGTAGCTGTAGGTCTAGTAGACAACAACAAAACTACACGACGTATCTATCTACTGTACCGACCATGGACGCCTCGGCCCCCCCCGCTGGAAGAGGACGCCCCAAGAAGCGTCAGGCAACCAAAGAGGCCGCCGCCGCCGCAGCCGCAGCCGACAAGAAGCGCCGCACCACTCGCGCCTCTCGTCAACCGGTAGCACCTCCCTCCATTGAACTCAACACGACGCATGCCGCTCTGAACAACTTCGACGCCCCCACCATCGCCAAGATATTGCACTCCGACAATCCCGATCAGGTGGCATCGGCATTAAATGCATTGCTGAGGGCAAGTTCCGATGTGGATTTCAATTACTGCTTGGGAATGGGGGGTGAAAAGATATTGCTGGCGCTGGTGAAGCTGTTTGACGAGACGATGGGATGGGATGACGAGATTAGTAACAACAACAACGACGATAATTGCAACGACAATCTAGAGCCAACAGTGGCATCCTGGGATCCAACTTCTCTCTCGGGGGATCATCAACGTTGGAAGTCATTCTGTCGCAATAAACTTGCATCACCCCTAGCCTCCTCCTCGGACACGACGCTGTTGATTGATCCAGACACAGACACGCGAGTTCTTGACGTGATCATTGCTATACTAAGGAACCTTTCATATGTTGCACAAAACTTACGATTTCTGTATCATACAGAGGGGGTGTTGAGAATACTGACGGGAGCCATGTATTATAGAGGCTTTTCCGCGGGTAGTGGAGGAGGAGGGGCTGGAGAAGAACGATCGAGTGACGATGCTCCGTCATCTCCACACAATTCGAACATGTGCGTCCACTCCATCCAGACACTGATCAATATGGCTCCAATTATTGATGTGACTGGCCGGCAACTATTCATTGATCGAATCTTTCTGGAATCGGATGCAAAAGAAGTGTTATGTACTGTCCCGGGTCAGCAGGTCCCTTCATCCAATTGCGCAAGTGGTGCATCGACAGGGATTTCCGACGCAACCCATTGCGAACCGAGAAATTCTCAATACGGAATGTCTACACACCTTGGATTTGGTGGAATGTATCTGGCAAAACAATATGATACGAAAGCGGAATCCCTCGACAACATTCCCAACTCTGTCATCCGCGACCTGGTAGGTCCTCATGTCCGTGCTACCCTTGCAATATTTCCCGCACTGTCAGCAATACTAGATCCAAATGATACCACAAGCGCGAACACTTCCGCATCAGGATGGCATCGTCCTTCAGTGCAAGCAGTATTGGAATTCTTGACCACCTTGATTGAATTTCCCGATAACAAGGGAATATTTTTGTGCGTCCCTGATGCGATACTGCATCGATTGACCGAGTTGTTGTTCTTGCCGCGTCTTGGACCCGACTCTTTGGATTACGTCGATCCCGTGAGCAATACCGTAAGCCGAATTGTAGCTCTCAAGCTTATGGGAGGATATGATGCCACAGTCGATAGTGATATGAGAGATCGCGCATGTGAACTGTTGATAAAGTTGACTGATTTTTCGTCTGGTATTAAGAGAAGGTTGGGCATGGCTTCTTCCATATCGGGCATGGCGCATCGAAAGTATGACGATACAATTGTGACCTCTCTATCGGAGACACCGTGGGAGCTAACTCATTCAATTATTCGATCTGATGAAATCTCATCCTCCCGACGGATGAATGTCCGACTCTATGACAGTCTTTTGTCCATGGTGTCATCATCGTCGGGGAAAGGCGACGCTGGTTCTCTAGCTGTTCGTCTATTGTCTAACTTGGCGCTCATTCCAGATAATAAAGCGGGCCTTCGCTATGCGGAAAGGAAGCTTATTTCTATGGCGGCGAAGGATCCAAATATAGCGAAAATTGCGTGCAATGCGATTTTCAACCGAGTCAAATGAGAGCAATGCCTAACTTCCCCTCTCGTAGTTCATAGTTTGCTGTCTTAGGAAGGGATAGCCTGCCGTATGATGAGAAGATAAATCCATAGTCATTATTTCATCGTGTTTGTTCTCCATCCTCGATCAAATTCGTAGTATCGTATCTACTGTATGTTTGTACTCAATCCAGGCATGCGAAATTATGGGTTTCAGAGAAGCAGATTTATGACTTTGCCACTTAAGGCAATATTGTTCCTTGGATCAAAAGAGGGGGTTTCCAGCTTAGAACATCCCAAACAACCTGATATTGGCTGAGTTACAGTCCCTCAAATATTTCCCCTTTTTCAAAATTTGTTAAATAGTTTAAAAAGTTGTTAAGTATTTTAAAAAAATTCTCCTATGTAATCCTACCCCCAAAAAAAACCCTCCACTGTGCACCCTTATTCTCGGCTTCTCGTGGGGCGATTTGGATGATTTTTTTTTAGCTCCGAAGCCCATATCCTTGGCTTCGGAGCTAAAAAAAAATTATCGAAATCGCCCCACGAGAAGCCGAGAATAAGGGTGCACAGTGGAGGTTTTTGTTTATGCCTGGATAGAGTACAAACATACAGTATGCAACGACCAACATGGCGACCACCACCACACGATCGACCATGACCATGACATCTTTCTGATCCAAACTGCAATCATTTTCATATTATTGCAATCATTCATTGAAAATAACAGTGATGACTGATTCATCAAGCGCCGACGGCGTTGATATCGAAAACCCCACTCGAAGCGCCCCGATCGGTAGCAGCACTGTCGATAGCGGCAGCACGAGCGTTGGAAGCAGAACTAAGAAGTGGGGGCTAGTGTCGGCATTTCTTCTCGTGGCAGTCGTTGTGGCAATATCCGTTGGCGTTATCCTTGGTAGCGGCGGCGGTGGTGAGACTGCCGCAACTGCGAAGACCTCAAACAGTGCCGCCGAGAATGCAGGTAAGACTACCGTGTTATGATGTGCCTATTGAAAGCGCAGCGCGATGCTCTGTCTCGTCAGCTATGCATAGCGTCGGAAGACTTGGTGGGTTATCAACTCCGTTTCCCGGAACAATTACTTGCTCGGTCTCTCCTCTTGGATTTGAAGCATTTCGGAATTTTCTCTTTATCTCTTACACTATTTTATTTCTTGATTCAGCTGCGCCCACTACGAGCGCGGCTGCTGCAGCCAACGACGGTAAAACCTTTGTCGTCGCTCCTCAGGACGAAAATGAAAGAGTCATCGACAAGGTTCGTTACTTGGACAATCCCCAAGCTGCTCTCGTTGGAGGCGAATCCAAAGTTCGCATCATTGACCCCAGTGTCACACGAGGGTACAATTCCTGTAATGAGCTCATGGAAGACTTGCGAAATGCTCTCAATTATTATGTCAATTCGGTGATTGATTATGAAGCGAAGTATAATACCATGTGAGTAGTGAACCCAAAGAGTGTTTGCTTTGTCTTATTATTTATATCTCTGCAAGTTTTAATTCTATTCTAAAATGCTTTGGTTCTTCTGTAAACCATCACTACATCTCTCAGGTATGAACAGTGCGATCCAAATGATCCCAATAATGGGTGGTTACTATACGACGATACTACTGTCGTCGAGGACGTGGTGAAAAGTGGGATGACCGATGCTGCTGCTGGTGACGACCCGATCATGACGGGCGCATCACCCAGGAGCAGTAACAGCAAAAACGAGAAAGAAAACAGTTATGAAACAAAGAATCAGGTAAGACAGCTATATTATAGGTTGGAGCATGAGCATGGAGCGTTGAACGTAGAAGGCAGCACTGCGAGTCTATCAAAAGTTATGTTCCTGACACCATGGATTGTCGTCGTCTTCATTCACCACAGGTACCCGGTGTGGACGAGGCAGATTTCGTCAAGTCAGATGGAGGTGTGTGATTCTTCGTCCTTTTCAATGCGTTGAAAACAAAAACTCGCTGGATACATTCATTTTTATCATCATTCTCTCATTGATTCTCTCCTCCCCCCATCTACTTATCACCGTGAACTCAGAATATGTGTTTGCAGCGTATGGTGAAGTACTGTATGCTTGGAATGCACTTGACGGACCCAACAAGGGTGTTTCCATCACGGAGTTGCCATATGACAAAGTCAAAGTTTGTGATTTCACCACCCTGGAACCGACTCCCGTAAATGATACGGAAGTATCGTCATCGAATTCATCAACAGTGAAAGAGGAACCATGCTACTACTATCAGCCTAAGCCAGTAATTGTCGCTCTTCTCCTACATGAGGATCGCCTCACTGCCATAGTCTCTGAAGATACTAATACCTACTCATCGATGACGGACATGACACAACTGGCACCCAAGATTATTAGCGACTTTACCAAGCTCACCATCCATGTGTATGACATCTCCAACGTTCCATTAGACAATATTCCTCTCACACTTCTTGCCAAGAGTGAAAAATCAATCAAGGGATCGTACAACGCTGCCTTATCAAATGAAAACACTGGCATCTTAGCTGTAACGTCCTCTATCGATACGTATTCACTGGTAGGCGATCTTTACCGTTATAACACTCAGTATTGCGGTCTTAATTCCACCGAATACACAAAGCTTGCTGTGGAAACTGCATCGAATCGGACAGACACTTTCGTAGCGAGTATGTTGGAGGAGTTGCGGCTGCAACTTGATGGTACATGCGAGAGTATTGTGCAGGTATGCATGCCGGTCACTGTGCTTTTGTTTTTTCCGGTCTCTCTTACCCCCTACTCCTCGCCGATTCCGCCCCTCCTTTCTCATGCCTACTGTCAACAACCGCCGACTGATCCCGTTCAAACAAGTTTGCTGCTATGCAATCTGGAGCGAGCACCCAAGACGCAAGCAATGGCCAACTATTGGGTGCTTTCGTACAAGTTGTAAAATTTGACATGGCATCAGAATTTATGGACAAAAAGATCGTTTTGGCCGACTCAGCAGGGTCTTTTTTACCGGGATGGCCGTATGTCTATGCCACACAAGATTTTTTGGCTACCTTTAGCGTTGGATTGTCTTACAATATCACCGCCTCCGCCTGGGATTCCACCTCCTTCATTCTCGGCTTTGACATCAGTGGCGACACAACGGCAAGCCCCAGGCCATATTGTTTCACTGAAGTCCCAGGTAACCCGTTGTCTGAATCATTCTTTGCTGACGTGTTCGAAGGCTATCTTCGAGTATTGACAACGGAAAACGTTTGGTCTGACATCAACGCGACCACCACAACAACAATTTCTGTTCTCGAGGTACCATCACCAACGTCGGATGCAGGAACAGAGATGCAATTGACTAGCAGGATCAGTCTAGAGCTTGCGACACCATTTGATTCAGCATTATTTGCGAGGTTTATTAAAGATTGGGGCTATGTTGAAACATCTATTGGTCCTTCTTTTGTTTATGATATGTCAGATCCTTTTGATCCTAAACCTGTGGGTGGACTTGAGACTTCGTCACATAGCACCTACTTGGAGCCAATCAAAATTGATGGAGTTTCACATATGTTGGGAGTTGGAATGGTTGTTAATGAGACGTCGTGGGAAAGTGGTTTGAAACTTACTCTATTCGATGTTTCCGATCCAACGAATATTCTAGTGAAAGCAACTCATGTCGAGATGGGTGCATATAGCATCTCTGGGTAAGAGATATCTGGTGATGAGCGTTGTTTCGTGCTGATAAGTTCTGACCTTTCTTGATTGTTACTGTGATGGTGCCACAGATATGACTTCAAATCCTTACACTATCTAGAGCAGTCGCATAAGTTGATCATCCCCAAACAAGTGTACACGTATAATGAAAACTATACTGACACTGGTATGAATTTCGACGGCTTTGTTGTCTATGACGTGAACGTGACCAACATTACGCCAATCTATGACATTCGTCACATGTTGTCTGAGGACGTGTTTAATGGTTGCAACAACAAAGCTTATCTACCAGCTCGTAGCTTTGTTTTCGAATCAAAGCTAACAACGATTTTGTCGCATTCGGTGATCAACACAGACCTGGAGACGGGTGAACATTTGTGGACCTATAATTTGGAAAACAGATCGAATACGATTGATTGTGAGCCGTATTCATCCTAGAGAGGAGATCTGAGTTTGTTTGGAGATTTTGTGGGGCCAGCCTCAGCAAGTCAACTTGTATTTGAGTTTAGCATTCTCCAATAGTCTCTAGAGGAGCAGCCTTCATCTCACCTCAGTAGTCAATAGGCATTGTAATAAGTAAGGAGAATCTCCATTTGTTGTAGTGTGAAATAAGGGGACAAAGCTAGCATTTCCCCCTTTTTTGACGTTCCACGTTGCAATTTGGGGGACAAACGGGAGAGGGTATGTGTGTATGCCGGTCTCAAACGGACGCTGAGAAAGAATTATTGGCGGCCAAGGCTCGGCCGGCACGGAGGCTCCACTCTGGCGGGAGCGTTAATGGCGGGAATCATGAATTGTTGCGGTAGATACAATACGTACTCTCTCA
>JALLBB010000343.1:1863-19391 GCA_036939735.1 Discostella stelligera | reverse complement strand
TGCTTTCTTGTGTTGCTTATTAAATGTGTTGCTTATACTGCGTATTTTACGGTAGTACCATCATACTCAGGGAGTCCACTGGGAGCGAGCTCGGAGCGATGAGATCTTGAGACAATGATATGCATTGTGCTAAGTAGTGACAGCACAACCTTGTCTGAAGTAAGGTTGAGTAGTGTACTTGACAAAGATATTGGATTTTGCTCATCATTCTTTTCAACTCTGAAATAATAGGCAATCTTTCTCTCATTTTGATTGAGTTATCCTGTGCTCATTCTTATGTTTAATTATTAGGTTTATATTTAAAGTAGCAGAATAATATTTACAAAGTTCACAATTAACATTTAAAGCCATCAATTACATTCAACTACATTTAGTCCCTCCTTGAACAGTGGGACAATAAAAGTCACTTCTGTCAAGCTTCTCTGGAATTCTTTGGATTCCAACTCAATCACACAGGCTACAAGCTACTCCCAACACTAGTGGATGCCATTCTGAGAGTCAAGTCGCCCAGTAACTTGAAGCACGTACACGGCAGTTTTCTTGGAGTCATTAATTTCATCAAGAACAATATTCCCAACTTTGAGCAGTGATCTGTGAACCAATCTCAAGACTATAATGCATGCGGGAGAAATTCTTGTGAAGAGAAAAGCAACAGCAGGCTTTCAACAAGATCAAAGCAGTAATTGCTGAATCCATCATGCTCACTTACTCAAACCCCAATTGTCCATTTGACATCTACCTGGAAATGAGCAGCAAATATGCCATGGGAGCTCTACTTGTTCATGACGGAAAAGTAGATGGCACTTTCTCATGTAAGTTCAACTATGCCCAGCTTAAGTACACAGTTACAGGACAGGAACTACAAGCAGCAGCAGAAGACAGCAAGAACTTTGCACAAATCATTTGTGTCTGCAAGATTCATATCCACATGGATCATCAAAATTTAACACACAGTGACACAGTGCACGTGAACTTACAAGGGTAGTGCACCCGAATCTTTCTTGTTCTTGATCAAGAGTTCACACCCACTTTTGTGAACATTGCAGGTGTGGACAACACTAGAGCCGATGGCCTCAGTTGGGGACGCATTCAACCAGATCCTGGCCATTAGCCACCTCAATTGTGATACAAATGAAGACTACCCACTTGACATGTGGCAAATTCAATGCGCATGTGCCCAAGCAAAGGATAAAGTCCTACTCAAGTGTATCCAATCAAGAAGCTACCACAACCAAATCAACAACATCAATGTCAATGGCCATCGCATTGCAATGATCAATGGCAGAGTTTGGGTTCCAAAAGAAATCACGACAATCTAGAACATGCAGGAGTCACTCAAATGGTCAATACAATATACCATTGGCCAGGCTTTTGTATGGGAAGGCCTATGACAAAGGGCAGAGAAGCATGTAGCTTTGTGCGACAGTTCTCAACACAATTAACAGTCAAATAAAAAGTGAAAAAGTTCAGGTAGACTGCTTTAGACCTTCAAGACTATTCATTACCACAATGGAGTCATGGGTAGAATCTCTATCTTTATGATTCACCATCTTTCAATGGTCAATGTATGCAATGGATGGCCCAAATTGCACCAGTTTACTCAGCCAACCATCTTGATTGCTACATCCAAAGTTCAAAGCCTTTGACAAGAGTTGGCTATGCCAGTGCCCTTGTCAAAAGAATGTGGGCATGACAAAGGTAATGAATTCATAGAAATTCAATTTCAGGACACGCTTGACAGCCACGGCATCAAGAGCAAGCAGACAACGGTCAAGAACCCAATGGTAAATACAATTGTTGAACACATCAAAGGTATTCTTGGAGAGCAAATTAGGTCATTAATCTTTGAAAGTGATTGGTTGGATGACATGACTGCACTTATCCAATCTTGTGCCTACGCCATACGTGCAACGGCACCTTCGAACAAGCCATTCTCACCAGCACAATACACTTTTGGTAGTGACATGATTTTCCGGCAGACGGCAATCATTGATTGGGAATGCATTAAAGCGGCTTGCAACAAAAAATGCTCCGCAAAACAATGCAAAAGATAAGTGGAAGTAAGTAGAACATCAGTAGAAGGCCAGTGAAAAAGTCTTGATCCTGCTCAAATCCTTTGGAAGAGGCAACAATTCAACGATCTTGCATCTTGCATCTTGCATCTTGCCATTGACTGACATGTCTAGCACTTTCAAGATCCTAGCAATCCATGCAAATGACAATGTTAAATTGCAACAAGGCACCTACACAGATATTGTCAACATCTGGTATCTCAAACCGTTTTATTTGCTTGAGGAGTGAGTTTCAAACCTCATGCTCTTTGTATTAATTACATATTCTTTTACAAAACCATTGATTAAGCACATCATTGACAACACACTTATTTGATATCAATCAAAAATTGCATCTATGCATATTCTTATGTTTTATTAGGTTTACATTTAAAGTGGTAGAATCCATAGACTGCAATGACCCCTTTTTACGCCCAATTTTCGCTTTCGTAATTATCCCAAGATAACTTCAGAGGCGGAAATTGATATCTACGATGTTAGCAACATTAACGTTATGTACCCAAACTAGTAATCACTAAAAACATCAATTCTTAACTCAAGCTCAAATCTACTTCATATGATGGCGTCAGAATCTGACCAGAGCCTTTCCATGTCACCACATGCAGAAGTAGAATCAATGAAAACAAGATTTACTCCAATATGTAACTTACAAGTAACTCCGTATACCTTTCACATCTTCTGTCAGTACTCATATTTTCTCCCTCTAGACTTTATGGCACGTTCCAAATTTGTCAAACGTAGGACTAGTATTGGTGCTGACTGTGCAGCAAGTCTTCCTGCCATCTTCACACAAGTAGGGCACTGGGTGTGAAGGATCGTTCAATTTCTCACAGGCCTTGGCTGCAGTGTAATCTGCGTACCATGGGTACCACTCGCAATCAATATAGTTCGAAACTGAGACAGGCATTTGCGAGGGTTTCTTTGAAGGCTTTGGCGAAGGTTTCTTTGTCGCGGGCTTTTGCGAAGGCTTCTTAGTCGGAGCCTTAACAGGGGCTTTCGTTGGTTTGCGCGATGGGGACTTCGTTGTCCCGTCAGTGCTATCACTAATAACTTTCGAGCATGTCCCGAAGCTACCAAACGTGGGGTTAGTGATACTGCTGACAGTGCAGCAGAGTTTCTGGTGATTGGTAGTGCTAGGGCATTTATAGGGCACGAAGTACACTGGATCGTTCAAATTTTTACAAGCCTGGGGAGCGGTCAGATTTTCTGGCCAGGAACTGACATATTTGCATTTGATACTCGCGGTACCACTTGCGTTGGAACCCATCGCCTGAGCAAGATTCTGAAAAGTAGAACAGTAACGTGTAAAAATCCGCGACCATGATCAATAATAGAAGGCGAAATGGAACGGATTATGTCACCGCATGTCGGAATGACCACCAAACGACTCACCCTGCCTGAAGCCTGACGAAGATTCGTCGAAGGCGTATCGTCGATCGCCTTCACGCCAACACTAGCGAACATGACCAATGCAATTGATTTAATGAGAAGAAGATTCATTTTCGTTTGGGTCTATGTGGATTGATATTGTTTGAAGGTATCTTTTACTGTATTGCGTTGATGGAGATCAAAGAGAGAGAGAGAGAGGTTATTTTTTTGTTGTTTGCGGTGGTTGTAGTTTTATGATTTGTGTGCGATGGATGTGGATGGGAACTGTGGATGGATTTTCAGTTTGTAGTTGTAGCGGACCCGGCCAACGATCAACGGTTCCCAGAAGGACGTCAGAAAGGATTTTCTCGCTCTTTCGTGTACGCACGAATCGGGAAGTTCCAATATCAAGAGCCCGATTATCATGTGCTTTGTTGTGGGAGTGGAAGGTCGATGACGGCCCGTCTTCCGATTCTTCAATGGTTAGTACTACTATCTACTCTACTGAGATCAGAGATAAGGTCGATGTCGATCGTGGTTCTCCCATCACCTGTGAAAAGTTTGGCACAAGACTTGAACCAGAAAAAATTCCATGAGCCATGATGTGCATCGGTTGAAATGTTGGCGCAGTTGATTGCGGCGGAAGATGAGAAGTCTGGCTAGATAATATTAGATTTTAGAAGATAGCAAGTACGTACTTGGTCGACTGACCAGAAGGAGGATAGTTGTCTAGCATATCAAGAAGCATCAAGCTGTCCAATAATAACTCCAATATCTATCAGTCCGTTTATTCGTTCGTTGACGTTTCACTGCTTTCTCCTTCTCCCCTCCATCTGCTTGTGGTGTCGATCCCACTCAACATAATGAAGGTCATCAGAGTCTTCGATAGAATTGTCATCCAATACAAGGCTACCAACCTCGTTGCTAGTTTCCACGGAGAATCAATGTGTCCTACCACATCACATCCTCCAGAGATCATTGTTGCATCGATCTCGTAACTATCGCATGACTTTGTTCCTCCCTCGCCTAGCCAACGAACCAATCTGTTAATAAAAATATACCCTTTGCTCAATTGCCCATTATTATTTGACCACCACGAAACGAAGCTGCTCCCAAACATATACAGACCAAGGAAGTACTGTGGAAACACAAGTAATAATGACGCCGAACCCATGCCGTTGGCAATGGCAGTGGCTATCGGTGCGCTCGTGGATATCAATACCGGCAATCGAACTGGTCGTGCCGCCTTCAACGGGTCAATGTAAATATCATCATCTACCCCTCCCTCTCCTCCAATATTGATGTATTGATTCAATTTTTTCAGTCGCCAATCTCCACCCAATCGATGTATCGTATCCCGCAACCTCTGGTTCCCGAGTAGCATGGAGAAGCCTCCTAACGCGACGTGCGCCATGCCGATCGCACCACCTAACAATGGATGGACCATATGAGAATACACCCATAGAATTGTCGTGAAGGAAAGATTATCGATGATACCATGTATATTGTTTGGAGTGTTGTTGGTGCATGGAACGACGACGTGCAATAGGATGGAGAGAAACGTGGCAATCAAAGTCCAACGGTATTTACCCCCGATTAGTTGTGGTAGCATTCCGTAATTCGATGATGATTCAACGCTTATAATACCACCACCACCAGCAGTAGCAGCAGCAGCAGTAGTAGTAGCAGTCTCTTTGTTATTCGCAATCGCAGTTGCCATATGTGGCAGAATCTCCTGATGAATGGTACGTAGTATCCAAGAAGCGAGGTATGCACCAAAATAACCAGACGATACGAAGACGCCACTTGCAATGTTGATGGATGTGGAAATTATTGATAAGATGATGGAAGCTGACTTTGAGAGCAGTGCTGCCGTGGAGGAAATTGGAGTGGAAGTTGGCAATATTTCGCGTCCCGATGCTGCCAGAGTGCTGAGGGCGCCAGCGCCGCCACCACGAACACTTGTTGTCGTGTCGCCGTTACCGAGTCGAGCTACCATCGGTACATGAATATCCCATCTCTTCTTGCGAAGATGGTAGAAGCGGTCTCTTATCGTAGTTACCTCATTCATCTTGATCACATCATCTAGTGCTCTCGACGACGATGATTGTCGCCGCCGCCGCCGTTGTTGATCTTGTGTCGTATCGCGGACACCGGGGGGGGAAACGGACGATGACGCCAACACATTCGCCGAAATATCACGAATGGAGCAGCATGATAATATTCCTAAACCAACGACGATTGCGATGGAAGGCGATAGGCTTCTTTTAGATGAGCTGCGATGATGATTGGCCCCCATCGTTGCCATCCATCACCATTGTCTTCGCTCCGTTGCGTCTCAGCACTACGTACTACTCTAGGTGCCCGTGCACCGAGTAGTATTCATTCCTACGTGGAGTTTTGGCGGCAAACGGACGCGCCCCACAACCGCACGATAGATCCGCCGCATCCCATCCATTCAATCTCACGTAAACAACATCATGGTATCACTCTTGGACTTGGAAGTGTCTATCTCCCCATCCATCGTTGCATGATGATGACATAATGAATGTAACAATGCCATCCCGGCAAGATATTGCTAGCTATTCAGTGGCGGCCGACTCCGACAACGACGCCGTCGCCGTCACTGATGATGCCCAAGCATGCTCTGTCGCCGACGAAAATAAAAATAAATGTCTCCCTACTGCCGCCGAAGTCCACGCATGCCAATTTTCATCTTGGTACTACACATTTCGGAACATGGACGTTGCCTCCGTTTCTACTGACAGCAATAACGATTATAATCAAAGCAGCGGCGACATCATCAACAATAACAACAACAAGAATAAGAAACGAAACAAACTACGAAAGAATACCACCATCGAATCCATCATCATTCGTCCACTACCATCTGATTTCATACAGTATCTATTGAGTGACGGTGTGCGCTTACCGGATTGTGCTACCAAGGTATCCTCTTGCATGAATGATAACCAAGCGAGTAGCGACGATGACGAAAACGACGACGACGATTCACACGATGCTTCTTCCGAAGAAAGGGATGATGAAGAAAAAAACGACGACGACCAAACCGAATTAAATTACGATTTCTCATCCCTAACGCAACAAATCCAATCATCCATAAATCAATTGGGGAACATGTGCATGCCAAAAATGAATTGGTCCTCTCCCAAGGATGCTACGTGGATCAATTGCGGAACGTTGAAATGCAGCACACCCGGAGATGTGTACTTATTATTAAAGAGTAGCGATTTCATTGTTTTCGATTTGGAGAAGGCTTGGGAAGATTTGCAGGAGGAGGAAGACGTGGAGAAGAACGTGGAAATGACTGCGGATGATCATGCCGACAAATTGGAACATCTCAGGATAGATGATGAGTCGTCGGGTGGATCGGCTAACCGCAGAGATGGATTTGAGCATGAATTGATACTCAGAAAATGGTGCAATCTTCATCCAAGTATGGAATTTCGATGTTTCATTTATGAGCATGAATTAGGTGAGCATATTCTATCAATTTAATTTACTCCTACAAATAATGTGTAATTCCTTCTCACAATTCTTGCGTGTACGCATACATAAATATGATAACAAAGTGGCAATTTCTCAACGACATCCAAGCAAATATTATTCCCACTTACAATCACCAAGCGACAATTCCACACATCCGACAATTACCACCCTCCAAGCCTTCTTTCAAACATATGTCCGATGCAAATTTGCTATGGGCGCAATCCATAGATATGTTATGGATGTGTACATTGATAGTCAAGAACGGGTATGGATTGTGGATTTCAATGTCTGGGGGACGAGGACAGATGGATTGCTCTTTGACTGGAAGGAGCTGATTATGTTGGGAAATCAGATACGTGATACAATCGAGTATACTAGCGTTCCCATGCCGGAATTGAGGGTGGTCACGAAAGATATGAAATCAATGACCTACGATCCGTTATCATCGTATCGGGGACCTACTGACGTTATAGATCTGATGGGTAGCGGTGGCGACACTTCCGCGCCTTCGTTTGAAGAGTTCATGAAGCAGTGTGTTCGACCCTCCGAGCTGTGATTGGGTTTTCATTGTTTCGATTCAGTCATGTGAGATGTAAGGACTATTGATCACCACTAGTCACTGCGTGCCTTTACGTTATACGCGGCTTGATATTATTACGCTGCGACGACAAAGTAGTAGCGATATCTTATCTGTCTACATTATTTCTCTCTCCATTTTTTCGCTGCAAGATAGCATCGCATTCTTCCAGCGCAATCGCAATCTTCATATCCATTAGTTTGGCCTGAGCTCCTAAATAATCTTCAGTTTCCAGCTTCTCTACGAACAGTCTATCCCACTCTTCAAACTCCGAATTAATATCTAAATCAAGACTCATTTCGTCGGTGCAATCTGTCGCCTGTCCCCGCTGGACGGCTCGTTGGATGTCCCCACTTTCATAATTCGGCTTACCAGTAAATTGCAAAACTCCACTCAATACCGTTCGCTTCACAACGTCTCCGATCAGATTCTTATCATCTGAAGTGAAAAGTGCAGCTACGAGACGTTTATCCAAGGTTTGAGATAACACTTCCACTATTTTCCCGCCCACTTTCTGCTCCAGCGAAATGTTCAATGCCTCTATCAGCAATGTGAATGGCATGAGTTCTGCTAGTGGTCCCACCGTAGCACCAATTGCAAGTAGAATCTAAAATATTTTCCATGATCGTTTCCAGAAGAGAGGAATTAGAGTACATCACCCAGCTCGCGACAGAGTTTACGGACAGTATCAAGAAACGAAAACTCACCTTCAACAACAACAGCGTATCTTGCATATTCACACCTCCTGATGCAACCCGATGCACCATTTCTTTCGTTACATCACCAAACTGATACTCCCTCTTGCCCGTGAAATTCAACACTAGCGTCTTGGCCTTGGAACTAACAATACCTGTTCCACTTCTGGCCTGGGAGTCTATCCAGTTGACAATATCCTCGGCCTTGATTTTCGGCGTGAAGCGCACCACCTCGAAGAAGTGTAAGTCTGATATTCCTTTACTGCCGGTCGCAACGAGACCATCCGTAGTTTTCCTTACTGCATTCTGCGCCCGCCAGGTCGTGCGTCGAACATCCCACGTTCCCTTCTTGGTCACCTTGTCGACGTTCGATTTGGCAGTGCTGGCCAATGATTGAATATCAGATCCTCCCTGTTCGGCAACGCTTGCTAGCCCCGAAGCCATTTCGGAAGTTCGTTTTCCAATCTCGTTTGATACGCTAGCTGCCACATTATTTATTGCAGAATGAACTTTTGATAAGGGATGGTTGCTTGATAATGATGTGTCACTACTAGTTGATGAATCACAGTCTTTTTTCAATCCATTGTTTTGCTCATCATTTGTAGCAGATATGTTCCTCAAATAATCATTCGTTGCGCCTGGTCCCTTTTGATACAATTGCATCCCATTATTTCGGATACGACAAATGCGACGAGGCCGTCGGACGATCCGCCGACTTTGTGGAGGATGGTAATGAAAAAATAATGCATGAGCATGACTGGTGAGAGAAAGTTGTACTAGTAGCTGTTTTGAGAATAGCACAAGCAGTATGCCTGCGTGTCGCCGAAGGTATTTGTATGGTGGTGCATTGTAGCAGGCACTAGTGCTGAACGCCATTATTGTGCGCGTAATGTCGGAAAGCATGACTGAATCCTAGCCCTCGCTCGGGTTTCAATTCGAATTCGACAATTGTTGACTATCTCTTGCCTCTCTTGTTATCATTTTATCATCATCATCATCATCTCTTCGCATGCATGGTGCGAGATGGTGCGTACACCATCTATTACACGTGGAATTTTTTTTGTTTTTGTGCAGACCATGGCACACAACAACATCATCATGACCAATGATCGGCAGCGCGACCTCCTCGACCACTACGCGTTCATCAAGTACTTTAGTTGGTGTTCTTCTCTAGGAGAGTGACCACCTCCCAGGATCATGATGACATCTAACGAAGTGAGGCGTTCGAACGTCCAAGATTCGTGCGAGTGCGAGGTAGTACTACCGACGACGACGAAGACAAACGCTCACCGCCCCTCGCCGAACAAAATTATATCTCTGCCCGCCTTCAATCCTGATCTATCCGGCTCCCACGAGACACTGACAAATCATTTCGTGGGGCTGCGGAAGGAACTCTCGGAGGCTGTCATTGTAGCTTGCAAGGTACTTCGGAAGGATGACCCAGGGATTTTTGTCATGTTTTCAGGCGCGGAGGAAATTCATGCCATTTTGGGTCTGCCTGGATCTCCTATTGCTCCGGCGGCGAATGCTGCGCTCTCTGTTCTCGCCCTTCGAGGTTGGATTGCGACTCTTATTCCCAATCCGGTGGTCCAGCTCGTTTCAATGCCTGCAACGTCGCTCGATCAGGGATTGTCTATCACAAATCTCTCCGGGCAAGAATTTGCGACAATTCTCTTTACGTTGACGGCGTTGATGCCGTGGGGGGCGGCAACTATGGCAGCGGGACGAAGCGCGGGAAGTTTTCATATTATCCAAGGGATCGGGGCTGGAACATGTACCATCGCTCGTGGTGCCGTTGGCGCATTTGTACAGTCCATTGTATTGTATCTCTCTTTCTATCCGGAGAGAGATAAGGGCGGGGGAAGAAGATGCACTAAAACCCCTCTCAATCAGCCACCGAATTATTACTGCAGTCTCTTCCTCAACTCCCAACTCACATAATGTGTGCATAACATGACACATTGAGTGTTACCATACTATTTGTATCTGATGACTTCTATCCTATGCATGTTGCTTACGCGACAATCAAATGATTTATGAATCCCATAAAGGTTAACAATATAACTGGCTGATTCTTTGCACCATAACATTCTTAGCTTTTGTGACAGCTTGGGCAAAAATTAAAACAACATAATGGTATTGTGTCTAATGCCAACTAGCCTATGCATGCTTTCCATTTACCAGACAATCAAATATTTGCAGATAATCTATCACTATGATATTGTCAGGGCAAAATTGACTTTCTAAATGGAATCTTTTGGACTACTGAACAAGATGATGCAAATGAACAAGCTTTATCTACAATCAAATTGTTGATGAAATGAATGTATTAATAAGTGACAATCTCACACACCGTACCATACCTCCTCTCTCTCTCCCTCTATGCTTTTACTTTTCACTTTTTAGTGATCCCGCCACTTTTACGAATGTGTGTGCATTGTGCCCGCCCTGGCCGATGCATGGCGGCTTGGTGGGCATAATAATATGACCATCGCCAACGCAATCTACTCGACCATTCCGCTTTCAAGCATGTCGGACAACATTTAACACTCAAGCATGGCAGTAGGAAACACTCTGTTAAAGTTAATCTTCGGTCCATGTCTCGACAACTCGGCTGCGGTGGAGTCGCGCCACGCTCATCCTCAGCGACAGCCGCAGCGCCAGTATCAGTCTCGGCAGCAGCAGCAACCGAAACTCCAGTCTGACCGCACTATTAGAGGAAGAAAGCCAAAACGTTTCACTCACTTCTCGTCAAATCCGAAGCGATTCAACTTCTCACAAAAGTCGAAACGATGGGTTGAGCAGCCACCAGAGAATCCGAAACATGCGATATGCCCATCAGCCATGGAAAACGACCCGTATCATCATAATAATGCCGATGGAAGCAATCGTAGAACAATTAGAAACAATGTTGACACGCGGATTTCTAAATCTAAAGTCACCAATGGTGAATATCCGCCAAAATCGCATCAAATCTCAAGCGTCAATGACAAAAGACGTCGATATCGGAGAGACGATGCATTGAATATGTCCGCATCACTGATTGAGACATATCGGGGCTGTTCATTCGACGATCAGATGGATTATCTAGATGAGCAAAGCGCCATTCGACGGAGCTGCAAGGAAAGTAGGATACATCAAAATAAGCAATATCAAGCGACGGGAAAGTTGGGGAGGTCTCCACCGCAAGACGCCGTGGAACGAAATGATGTACGACGCCGACGAGATCCACCGAACGCCTTTCGCACCACTGAAAAGTCCGAATTCGAAACTGGAATCGAGAAGATGAAGAAACTTCAATCAGTGCATGATCATGATAATGATGACAATGTCACGACTATATCCAAAGCCAGCATAAATCCCTATTTTGTACTAGGTATATCAAAGAAGATATCATCGCAAGAATTACATACAACTTACGAAATGAGGCTGAAAGAAGCCGAGAAATCAGGGGCAAGTGACAAGGCATTTCGAGATGTAGGTAATGCCTACCGACGAATACAAGCCGAGATAAAACGGCAGGAGGCACGGGAGGAGCGCAGGAAGGTTGAACGGCGTGTGAAGAAGACGCAGCAACCGATTCGTCGACGACAGTCGTCGTCGGATGAGGAATCGGATGCAAAAACACGTCGCGAATGTATCGATGCACGGCTGAAAGATCACAGGGAGTTGGTGCAAGGCTTGTTTGCAAATGATAATAGTGAACGAAAAGAGAAGAACCACGTAACAACGTTACAGAATTCCATTCAAAGTCAAGAACATGCATTAGCTGAAATGAATCTAGTGCCTGTTGAAGCAGGAGCACTGAACATTAATGAGCAGAACGAAACTATCCAAAACAGCTGTTTCTATTTGAGTTTGGCAGCTAGTTACTTGAGTGGAGTGGGTGCCTTCGTCGAGGATCCAACATGTACTGTTACGACTGAAAATAGAATAGCCACACTGGAGAATGAGCAGAAACAACATACCATGAAACTAGCCTTACAGCTAAAACGTGCTATTGAAGCAGCCGTTCTCTTGGTACATCCAGATTGGGCGAAATCTGGCTTGGTCGGTGAGGAGGTTCAGGCATTCAGTGACTTCTTAGTGTACGCCCTTGATTCGGATTCGATTCTCAGCCACTGGACAATCGCCGTGTTTGATGACGAGAGTGGGTTTGTGGATATTTTTCGCGGTAGACATTATGGCAAGGTATACCCCCCTACGAAGCGCACCTTGGCGAGACAAAGGGCGAGAAGAGACGATGGGCAAGTCCAAAATTTAAGGTGGAAGTACAAAGATTGCGATCGGTACACGAAACGTAGCAATACTTTGACCTTGCGATACACTACCGGCCACTATCAGCCATTGCTTCCTGAATCGACAAAGATTCAGAAGAACAGAGAGCGAGAAGGGAACAGCCGTAGCAAAGGACTTACTGATCGGCCAGCTCTGGAAGATATTTTAGCCACACTTGAGAAATGGAAAGTGCTATATGTGGTCACTGACGGACGTGCTGATTCCAATTCTCAGGTAGCTGCACCGTGACTCGTGGTACCATAGATAGTAGATAGATCATAGATCGTCCCTAAAGCGATAGAGAGATGTACGAAAATACATACAGCCCAGCTTTGAAATTTGACTCCAACAACGCACTTTAACGCAAAGAACTCTATCTCACGAGGGGTATTCCTACACTTACACCTCTCTCACTCCCTCATACAAAACTTCGCTCTGCAAAAGTCACGGCAAACACACCTGTAACTTCAAACAACCATAGTCCTTTGGGAGCTTTAGTGCAGTATTATTGAAACCAATTCATCATGCGTGAACTCTGAAAGAGAGGCTGTTGCTACCACTTGGTATCAAGTGAGCGACTCGAGTCTGCCCACCTCGGCCTGAGCGAGGCATAGGACTACCTAGCTACGTACACAGGACAGACACAGCACAACGCACAATGCAACACAAACACAACGGACCACCGGCTGCATCTGGCTGCATGCAGGCAAGGATACACCATGGCGTCCAAACTGGCCTACCTCTCCAAGTACGGTGGAGATGTCCTCACAAACGATTATGGATCTGGTGAAAATGATGATTACGATAATGATAATAAGCGAAGGAAGAAGTCGAAGAAGAAGAGCAAAAAGAAATCGAGGCGGGGAGACGAAGACCACGATGACAACGACCTTCGCCGAAAGTCTGCCCTTGTCTCCACCCTTCGCGACATGGATGACTTGCAGCCTTTCCTCCCGGGAGATAACGACGGCAATATAGTGCATCTTGGAGACGAAGAAGAGGGCCCTGCTGTGGTGGAACCCGCTATTGTAGAAGGCATGCTGGGGCTAGGGGAAGGAGGCGAATTCTCGACAGCGGCGAGCGCTGTCGCCTTGGCAGGGGATCATTCGCGGTCTAAATCATCACACGAGAGACGAGGACTTTTTGAAGCAGTTTCCATGATTGAAAATAATGGCATAGCCAAAAATGGCGGCAGAAGTGAAGTGCAATTGCAATACTCTGGAGAAGCAAAAATCAACCACCGGGATCATTCACGCAGGGCTCGTCATGACTCGGTGGATAGCGGTGACCTTCCTCGTACTAATAACAACCATTTCAGTAGGGCCGATGGAAAATTAGGGAGACGACACCGGCATGATTCTGAATCAGATATGAGCAATACGCTGAATGATCATCGGGCAAAAAAGAAGAAACAATTGCATGATGAGTTGGAATCAAAAGACGAGAGGAGGAGCATTCGTAGCAGTGAATCACATCGTCGTCGACATGATTCCGATTCAAATGAAGATGATGAAGCGGAAAAACGCAGAAAAGCTCCTCCTCGTCGTCGTCATGATTCCACCTCGGAAGACGACGATAGAAAAGCTCCCCCACGTCGTCGGCATGATTCTGATTCGGACGACGATGAGATATCAAATAGGCATGCTATTGCAGATCGACGAAGAATTTCCAAGAAAACTGAGAAGAGAGTACAATATGATTCTGTCTCTTACTCTGATGATGGCAACATCCGCAAACAGCATCATCGTCGGCATGATTCGAGTTCCGACGAGTCAGAGAATAGATCGAGTTTAAAGGCGGCAAAAATGTCTTCGGGTCACAAGTCTGGACTTCAAAAATCGGAAGACTTTGCTCGTGCCGAGAGTAATATTAGAAAGCGACAACGGGAAGAGTTGGCGCAGTTTAATTTGGGCTGCGGCAGTAATGGTGCTGGTGAGACGATATATCGAGATGCCTCGGGAAAGAAGCGCACAATTTCATCAAATTATGACGAGGAACAGTTGCGTCGTGAAGAGGAGGAGAAAGTAGCACGTCAGCGGCGTGCAAACAAGGGGACATACCAACGAATGCAAGAGGAGAGTCGCCTTCGTGAATTGGAAGAGGCCGCAAACATGACTTTGGCACGGGGTATTGAGGACGAGCAACTGGAGGAAAGGAAACGATCCGTTATACGAGAGGGGGATCCAATGGCGATGCATGAGTGGAAGAAACAACAAGCGAGACAATCCAAGCAATCTGCTATAAATGGCGACGCAGCTGCAATGGTGCACAAACCCGTTTACAAGGGACCGCAGCCAAAACCAAACAGATACAATATACGTCCTGGCTACCGATGGGATGGAATTGATCGAGGTAATGGATTCGAGGATCGTGTACTGGAAATGCTGCACAGCAAAGGTCGGAAGAAGGAAGAGGCTTACAAATGGAGCGCCGCAGATATGTAGTTTGAAACTCGTTTATCGCATGTCATCTAAATAGCGTCTCACACCCAAAACGAGACTGAACTAATAACATCTCTAGCCTAAACATTAGTTGGTTTATTACGTTTGCTCGTTTCTCCCAACTGCTGATGGATGCGCATATACAGTTTGCGCCCTACTATTTCTGCCCACTTTTGATACAGCGCCTTGTTGGGGTGCACGCCATCCGGCGAAAATAGTGGATTGTCATCGACAACATAATCACATTCTTCGATCATACTGAATCCATGTTCATCAATCAGCCCTTTTTCTAGGGTCTCGTAGCTTTTATTCTTCGAGTAAAGATCCGAAATTTCCTTTGCATCAAGTTCCAAATAAATAGCGTTGCTTCTATCTTTGACTACCATCTTCTTCAGACGCTCCCATATCCCTACCAAACAATCCATCATGAAGCCTAGTGGGAAAATATTCGTTTGGAAGGGGACTTCCGGCAGAACAATCACGGCACCTGGTGCGTGAGATCGAATGTCTGAGAGCAGCATTTCAATTCCGTTGCGGAATTGGCTTAGTGCTCCTACATCTTGCACAATCTGTTTGCCGGAGAGCCGAAACGGATTATCAGGAAGAAGCCTCTTCAGGTCATTCATTCCAAACAGAACGATGACAATGTCGACACCTTGAGTGCACTCCTGTTTCACAACGTCGAGACAGAACGAGCGTATATCGTCTACGTCTCCGCCATCTACTCCTGCCGATCTCCATTGTACAGGTAGCTGAAAGTGTCGAGATAGTGTTCGCGCCAATACCTGCGGAAAGACAGGTCCTTGTCGCAGATAACTTTTAGCTTCGGTATTTTCGATCAATGTTGGAGGCAACAAGTGGCTTTTCGTCGAACCAAACTGTTCAATGCATCCGACTCCTATGGCGAGTGAGTCCCCGATTACAAGTACGCGTATTGGATCTTTTGTAGCAGAATTTTTTGCGGAATTGAGTTTGCGGAGAAGTGAAGGCGTTGTAAAACCGGAGTTAGATGTTTGGTTGTTGGATATTGAGTCGCCACTACTTTTCTCAGTAAGAGCAGATACGAAATATGGCAGTAATACGTCCAAGATACTGTACGTATTTGTGGTTCCATGTCCATCATCAACAATAGAAGTATCGACCACGGTCTCTCCTTGCTCAGTATCATCAGCATAATCTTCTTTCCCAAGAGTTAATCCGTCGGGGTATTTCAACTGTCCTCGTTCATCGTATCGATATTTGTGAAGTAGCATCAATCCTTGCACTGCTGAAAAAAGAACGATGGCCGCCAATGCCTGTCCGGTACGCTTGAGCTTCTTTGCCACTGGGGTTAAAAAAGAGGGGGGGATTGTTCCATAGAAATTATTGAATTGATAATGCCTTTGTCGACGCAATGACCGAAGGCAGTTGTTTCGCAACCTTAATGCAATGCAAGTATGCCCGTACGCTGCAGCGTCTTTATATTGACGGGGGGCTGAAGAAGCAGTTCGAAGAGGAAAGTAGAGGATGTTGGTGCGTAATCGAGTTGTTATCATCGTCAGTCGGCAGCCTACATAGAATGGAGCTACAACCAGAAGTATGATAGTCCTGTCAACTATCTACTGTGCTAAACATGCGGCACTTCCCCCGACCCAGAGAATTTCGAAGAGAAAACTCGCAGTTTCCCACCCACTCGATAAAGAGATATATCGAATCATCAGTGGAAGGAGAGCGCGATGACGCGACGAGAGCATGGCATTGAAGATTCACCGAGGAGGGAGCCCGCGCGCCCCCTACGACCTACCTCCCAAGGCTCATCTCATCTCGACCAAAATCTAATATTTCCCGCCATTATTTCTACGTAGAGGACCTCGTTCAAATTGTACCGAACATTTCATGCTTTTTTTACCGTGTTAATTTCACTAACAATGCAATTAAATTGATCGACATTGCTTCGGTATTATTGCTCTCTCTCCATCAATACCAGTCAGAGTTGCGACTAAATTTACAGGGATCATCCTTACATCCGTGTTGCCTTTCGATCCAATTTAGTCGCAATTTTACCATAAAGGCAACTAATTCCGACTTCCTACGCAATCACATGTGGGATTGGCCCAAACAACAATCAACTACTGGAATGAATATTGCACAGCCTCCTATTGGATCCAAAGCGTGATATTTGGACAGCTCCAATATCATATATCAATCTACGCGCGGATATATTTTCATGCAATAATATTCAAATGCCGATGAGATAATTAACTGTAATGGTTTTCACCGGCGTGGGATTGACACAAAAAACAATCAACCACCCGAATGAATATTGCACAGCCTCCTGTTGGATCCAAAGCGCGATATTTGGACAGCTCAAATATCATATATCAATCTACGCGCGGATATATTTTCATGCAATAATATTCAAATGTAGCTCCAATATCATATATCAATCTACGCGCGGATGAATTTTCATGCAATAATATTTAAATGCCGATGAGATAATCAACTGTAATGGTTTTGACGGGTGTGGGGTTGGCACAAACAACAATCAACCACCCGAATGAATATTGCACAGCCGCCTGTTAGATTCGAGGCGCGATATTTGGACAGC
>JALLBB010000342.1:0-22873 GCA_036939735.1 Discostella stelligera | reverse complement strand
GTGCTAAAGTACGGGTAGAACGCGAGTAGAATTTTTGGGCAATATTGGTCTAGTAGAGAGGTAGTACCTTACGGGCGCGATGATAAATGATTATTTGATTTCCTTTCATGACATCTTCTTTTGTCATTGAAAGGACATAGGATAGGTCATCATTCATCTTATGCCTAGTGTTCACTAACAATGGGGGTGCCGAAATTCAAGTAAGATTCCATGCAATACTTGATTGCGCATGCTAGTCTGGTTGTCCATGATTTTTCGCACACTGACTCGTTTCATCATTATTATTTCACTCGAATCCCCTTCCGCTTCAAAGCCCCATCCGCGACCTCCTCTCCGGTGCCGTAATGGCGGCAACCTCCGTCCCGCAGTTGATTGCCTACGCAGAAACGGTAGGATATTCTGGATATCGTGGGCTTGCAACTGCTGGTGCCCCATTGCTCGTTTGGGGTTTGGCCACGGGTGCGTGGGAGGGTTTTAAGTTTCCGATGGATCATGTTATATTCACTCTAATGTGTTTCGCAACAATCCAGGATCGCCATGGATGAACTCTGGTGTTACCTCTCTCACCGCTGTAATGACCAAAACTGATCTCGGAGGAGAAGCATACGTTAGCAAGTATGGCGAAGATGAGTACGTTGATCTTGTATCTGCCTACTCGTTATATGTCGGTGCATCTTCTGTTGTTATGGCAATGGTAGGATTTGGAACATTGGCGCAAAATGTTCCCGGGGCAGTAAAAACAGGATTCAAAGTGAGTATGTTTAAGTATTCGTTCGAAGTTACGTTGCTTTATCAACTAACATTAAAATCTAGTGGGGATGTGAACTTGGAGTCTTGACATCTTCCCTACCGAACGGTTTGTATTATGATTTCGGACCTAGCATCAAAGCATCCATTGCGGCATCTACATTAGGAGCTGCAGTCGAGACTGTTAAATCGGTCGTACCTGGTGCCACTGGCATAAGTGGAGTCGCCAACATCGCATACGCGGTATCCCATCCTCAGACGTGGGATGTTGTCGCTGCTGCTTTGTTTATTGCATGCACACTTTTCATATTGAAAGCAAAGAGTTTCTTACCGAAATGGTTGCCGCCGGGGTCGGAAGTAGTGGCGGCGACGGCAGCTGCTACAGCGTTCAGCATGTATCATGGATACGAAGGAAGTGTTGTTGGAGAAATTCCGATTGTCGGATCTGACTCTGGATTGTCATTTTTCAATGGAATTGTGAAAATTCCTATTGAAATAATTGACCTACATCGTCTGATGAATGTACCTATTGCAGAGCGGTGCTTTGATGGATCGGTGATGAAACTCTTCATCACTGCCACAATTTTCTCGGGAGTGAATTTCTTGAGTATTGTGGGCATTGCTTCAGGTTTCGAAAGTGACAACAAGGTCAGCTGGTCTCCTCATCGTGAGTTATTTGCGCAGGGCGTGTCAAACCTTGCCGCTGGCGCCGTTGGGTCGGCACCTGTATCCGGCTCAACATCGAGATCATTAGTTAGCCGCATGACTGGGGCAACCTCAAAATTAGCATGCATTGCAACAGCTCTATTGTGGATATACATGATGCCGTATATGACTGTCATGACTCCCACACCTAAGGCTGCATTAAGTGCAGTGATAGTTAGTGCAGTTTTGGAGAATGTTGTAATACCGAGGAAAATTATGGCGTTGGAAGGAACAGATTTCATCGTTGGAGTAGGAACAGCTGTTGCTACCGCAATTACTAGCCCTACAATTGGCTTTTGCGGCGGGTGCGCTATCTATGTTGCAATCTCTTTTATCGTCGGGAGTGAGTCGAAGAAAAAGGTGGCATAAAAGATGTAATTACCATCACGCATCAAAATTAAAATAGTGATGAGTACTCTCGCTGTGAATGGTTAATGAACGAAGAGGTCCATTAACTACATTTAAACATGATTGTACGAAACTCCTTAATCCTTTTTGCCCTTCTTTGGCTTTAGAAGATCATCAATAACTGAGTAGAGTAATACTCCAGAGATAGCAATTCCTGATCCAATCTTTTGCTCCTCTGTTAGGGCAGTGCCTGTAACTGCCGCCATGTACACCATGACAATCTAATTACAATGCGAAGGAAAGAAACGACGACGGATGAAGCATGTGGGCACTAGAAACGCGGAGATGAGAGAGGCTACTAAACGACATCCGGTACACTTACCACACGCTTGGCGGTATTGGCGACGGATGCTGTAACAGCACCGGTTACCTGAAGAGTGTAGGTGGCAAGCTCATTGTAGATGTAGAAACAAAGTCCCGACATGACAAGATTGAATTGAAGGCTAGAGTCGGTTTTCAACTTTTCCATGAATGTTTGGAGCATATCTCCTTCGGTGGCATACATGATGGGAAGGAGGATGACGAATCCTACAATTTGGGTCACAGCAAACTTGCGGAGATGCAACACAAAGATAATAGGAATCGTTGCGCACTAACAAATAATAATATTGTTCCATATCTTGGTATTACTTACCTGATTACCAACACCGCCATAACGTTGAGCAACACCCTTGTCAGACAGCAATTTGCTATTTTCACCGCCCTTGAACGCGGCAAAGGCGTTCGCGAGCATGCCAAAAATAAGTNGACAATGACAATGACAATGACAATGACAATGACAATGACAATGACAATGACAATGACAATGACAATAACTATCCATACCATATATATATATTTTGTCATTCTGTTGATAAACTAAAGCTGTGTTGAGTTGAAAGAAATTTACCCATGAGCCTTCAAACAAGTGATCTTCAAAATCCACTACAACTGTCCTATTCTACTTTTCTCGTTGAAAATAATTCTCTGTTTTTGGACTTAGCCTGTTGCCTCATCATGCATTTTTGCATGATGTTCCTACATCAAATATAAAAAAGTGATCAGAACATAATATTCTTTGAGCAGTTACAAAGAATTATTTCAATATCATACCTTTTAAGATTCTGCTGTCATGGGCTCATCAATGTAAATAAATACTATGAGATGAGATATCTGCAACTACTAAATGACTGATGTGGTGATAGCTTGCAATCATCATCCTCAAACCCATATTTGATGCAATTTCCTTCCATAACATGTCACTAATTTTTCTGCCATCATTAGCTCTAACAGTTTAATGTAAAAAACTTGTTTATTTACAGATAGTGGACACTCTGTTTGTTGACAAAGTGGCTGGTTCTCTCAAATATCACATGTATAACTCACTCTCATATTTTTTATTTGATATGTGGGACACTTTGTAATTGCTGTTTCTACTAACAGCTGAAGTCATTGCAGATACAGTGACTGAAAGAAAGATTATGTTAAATTGGTAAGCATTGGCAAAGAGAGATACAAAGAAATTCCAATTGGGGGATGCATTGACTGTTCTATTTCTGTTGCATAAAATACAACAGACCCTCATTTGCATGGCCATAGCAGGATTTGAGTTTTTTGCTTGTAAAATTTTGCTAGATGCATCATCAATGAAGCAGCCTTTGTCATCAATTTTTGCACATAAACAGTGGATATGATGAGGATTCATTTAAGCTGAAGTGTCAATTTGTTCATTTTTTGTATATTGCTATTTTGCCATGGTGTGCATGCAGTCAGCCACACAACTACCTTACTGTATCTACAAGGACGATAGCTTCGCATGTCTGGATGAAATTTGCGATTTTTGCGATTTGTGTCTCTGAATCTTATTCATCTGGAGTATGTAGTATCTATCATCTCTCGTTATCCAAATAAAATAATACCTAGTACAGTTCTCATTACTTTTCAAAATTTGATTCGGATCATCATGACCGTGGTGTCTAATGCAACGCCGCGTGCCATTCTAAAGAATGCACTTGTCTGGGATGTCACCGTTCCTCTTCAAATCAAGGGCAACTATCACATTTTTCCCGCACATCTCACGCCCTCAATCCGACGTCGGCGGATCAGCGTAGAAATCCACCGTCTCACATCTTTCTCCGAGGGGACGGCAACGAATGACAGCTCCGGTGACGATTTACTGTTCAGAGAATCTGAGATTTGTCATGTCCGGATACTGTATCCTCGTTCGATTATGGATCCCATCCATCCTGCTGACTTGTCTCACCGAATTTTCGACCCTATTGCAAATAAATTGAAAGGGGATCCAATGAAGGGGAAAAAGGGACCCGTCAATTTCTTTACAGGGTCATCGAGGAACAAACCTGAACACGCCACCGACCACGACAATGATGACGACTTGAGCATGATATCGTTTGAAGAAGAGCATGACGACACAAGTCCAGATAGTGGCTGGCGACCAAGGTACAAGGTGCCAATTCAATTGTTCAACATTGTTGAACGAAAGCAGCGGTCCGTATTCGTGAAATTCGAATCAAAGACAATGTCGAAAATTAGGGAGTTTGTATTTGATGACGAAGCGGCTGTGGCGAACTTTAGTGCCGTCATCGAAAAGAACAAAAAGTTGTTGGAAGAACGACTGAAGGCTCAAGTCGAGGGCGCTCTCGGAGATATCAAATTGAGAAAGAATGAGAAGGTCTCTTTGCTCTTCGACATTTGTTCTGGAACAGACCTGCCCCGAAGTGATATCGGGAGAAATTCGGATCCGTACGTCTCAGTGAGATTTCAAGGAAAGAAGATCCACAGAACGGAGTACATTCCTAACGAGACTAATCCAATTTGGACTCTTCGGAAGGGAGCGCTGTTTCTTTGGACTGTGGATGCTCTCGAACTATTCCAGTCAGAAAAGGGACTTGTTTTTGATGTAAAAGATTATGATGCCTTCGCCTTCAATGAAACTTTGGGAACCTTCAACATCGATGCTCAGACACTGTACAAGTGGAATGGTGAACGACGAGAGTTTGCCTTGAAATGTGCAGTGGGAGGGAGAGATTTCGGGCAGGGAAAGATTTCCTTGCGTGTGCGCCGGGCCACTGAGCATGATATTGCATTTATGAAGAGATTCAGCGAAAGAAGGAAACCTTTCGTCGCACCTACTTTGAACATAAAAGTGGGTTCCACTCTCAAGAACATCATTACTGTCCACTCCAAGAAAGGTATGTTAAGTTCAGGATAATGCAATCCCCAGGTACATTTTTCACTAATGATTCTAACTTGTTAGTGTGCGCCTGTTGTAGAAAAAGAAGGACCAGATAGGGGGAAAACCAAGGTAAGTCCTCCTGTCTTTTTTGCTCTGGTGACGACGTGAGCAATTCCTCACTCGTTCACAGTATCTTACCCGACCAGGACCAGATCCTAAGCGTATGATTGAAACGGCGTGGCTTACACAAGAGAAAATCGAGGAGGAGTCAATGAAGCAGTCACATGAATGGCTGGATATTGGATCAGGAACCCTTGGAAAGATATTTGTTGAAATAATATCATGTGACAATCTCCCCAACAAAGATACTGGAGTGATTCTTAATAACAAAACAGATACGTTTGTGTCCGTGGTGTATGAAGATTGCTTCACACGAACGGATGTCATCGATGATTGTCTTTCACCACGCTGGATGCCCTGGTCAAGAAGAGCTTTTATCTTTAATTGCATGCATACCAGTTCACAGCTCAACTTAGCGGTATTTGATAATGATCAGGGTCCAATGAACAACCACGATTTCATTGGCAGGGTGTCTGTGGACATTTCAAACTTTCGTCCGAATTTAATATACCTGTTGCAATACAACCTATACCCGGTGAGTCGATGGTGGTATTTCTTAAACTTTTTTCGCAACACCATACTTATGCCATGGGCGTCATTTCTTTAGACTGCAAAATGCGCCCCGCGAGAAGCCAAGTTTGGCACAATCCAAATCCGACTCAGATTAGAAATGGAACCGGAGCGGATTCTATTGCTGTCGAATTTGCACCTACCTATGAGTGTGTATGTGAACGTCGAGACCAAGAAAGACTTCGAGGTTATCCGACAAACGGTGGAAGGATGTGTTGATACAAAAAAGTATTCCATTGTGAGTGATATGACTTTGGAACAATCACCAATCACCTAATATTTGTTGGACTAATCAAGTGAATAACTTTTTCATAGGAAACCATATGGTCACACTACGAAGAATGTAAGTGCAAGTGTCGCTCAATTCGGTTTGTCGATTAGTCCATAGCTCACATCCATGGTTTTTGTCGCATTCCGTACACAGTGTGGTCATACCTCACAATCTACTATTTGTTAGAAGATGTATTCCTGAGCGTGATCCTCTGGCGTGGGCACAGCAGATTTTCGCTTCCTTTACCTCAATTTTCGATGCGCTCTATGTTCAAGTGGGTCGATATTAACTTCCCTCTTCATTCGATGGTGCTTTTTATTTGTAGCGTCAGCATTGTCGAAAACCCCGACTTGCTGCCGTCCTTCTTTTTCCTTACCATTGGATGGTATGTCATTCATGAATCAAAATTCAATTGTGAATTTGTCCGTTACTCACACGAATAGTATGCGCTTCGCTCAGGATCTTGCTTGCCACGGCAGAGAGGCGCACATCCGACCCCAATCCATGGACGCACTGCAAGACGTTTTCACATTTCGTATCGGCTTTAATCTTTGGTGATAGCATTGCGAAACCGCGAACAATTAAGATGCAAAAAGCAGATGCCGACCAGTGGGAAAAACGCCTCAAGGAAGCCGAGGAAAGGGCCAAGAATCGCGCGGATGAGTATACCAAAGAGCAAGAACAATACTGGAAGGATTTAGAAGAGATTGGCGACACAAATCAAGATTTGAGTGAACAACGAAGTGGTGGTTTTTTCTTAGACCCCGTCCGAGCCTATCTCTTTCCATACCAACAATGGCTCCGAATGGGTTGTATTTGGATGAGGGTCTTTAAGAATATTTTGATTTGGGAGGAATGCTACCTTTCGTTTTGGATCGCTTTCACAAGTTTGTCGTTGTCTGTGGTTGTTTTCTTTCTTCCATGGGGACTCATACTGAAATGGACTCTACGTATTTTAGTTTGGGTCGCACTTGGACCTTGGATGAAGTTGATAGACATTTTCTTCGTTGATCATGTCGAAGAAGAGACCGACGAACTGAAAATTGAGCGTATGAACAAACTTCAACGCGAACGGCAGAAGTGGCTGGACCAGCAGAAGTTAGAGGCGCTGATTGTACGAGAGAATGTCGCCAAGCTTCGAGATTTTAAGCAGTACATGTTTGGACAGCACATAATTCAAGTGAATACGCTGAAGAAAGACAGATACTATGATATTCCGCTCCCGTCCTCGACGTCAACACCATACGATCCTGGATCGAAATCTCTTGGAGAGTTGGCAATGCAAGAAGCAGGATATCATCGCATTCGTATAGATGGACAGCAACTTGTTGGAGACATGATTCCACAGGTAACGTTTCACCTTGCAATAGCTTACACTTTGTTTGTTGCGATCGTACTGATGCCTCACCACGATGCCTTCAACTTTTGTGTCGCTCCATTAGATTTATGCAACCCCAGCCACCGAAGCCCCCACCGGACAACCGACGAAGAACACTGGTTTGTTAGATAAAGGAAGCCCCGCCCTCTTTTATGACAAAAATGATTCGCTCATTTCCGCTGCAATCAAAATCGGCTCAATTCTAGTGGGTGCTGGGGCCATCACTTGGTATGGAATACCGTTATTTGTGTTCTTGACACGATTTTTGTTGCCAGGGAGTGACAAGTTCTGAACAGGGAGGTGACGACCATAATTTGTTCTTGATTTGGCCAAGCCTCATCACGCCAATAGTGAATTATGTAGCATGACTCGGTAACGGTCATTAGAGAGAGATTAAAGATTAGTAATGTTGTCAATAGTCACATAAAATATGCTCAAAGGAGTGGTACTTGAAAAGTATATTTCTAGGGTGAGGTATTCGAACAGCATATTTGAGGTGAGTGCGGTCTGTTAAGAAAAAAGGCGAGAAAGGCATCTTAAAGTGGGCAATAACTTGCTACCAAGGCGTTTTGGTATTCGAACAGTAGTTGTTGTACTTATTCGTGGTATTCGAACAGTGTCACAAATTTTTGGTATTTCGACAGCGACTTTGAATCGCAAAAATATTCGTGGTATTCGAACAGCGACTTTAGAGGTTGGTACTCGGACAGGAAAAAGTAAAAAGTGATAGTATTCGAACAGTTTTTCCATATTATTATGAAAGTCATGTTCCAAATTTGACTCGATTGGACTGCTTTCTGACGCGCACAGAGATGTGAACACCATTCTCCACTCTCCACAAAACACACAAAATAATAATGATGAGAAGAAGACACGGATGATGATGACGATGATTGATGATGCTGCTGATTGAACAATAATGATGAAGATGAAAGCAGCGCACTCTCTTCTGCTATTCGCAGGCTCCTTTTCCGTCGTTGTGGGTCCGTCATCATCGCTGCTGCTATTTTCTTCCAATCCATCGGCCTGCCGCCAAACCATCCACCTGTTGTCGTCACGACGAGGAGGGGGGTGCTACAGCGGCAGTGCGGACGCTGCTTGGTTGCCACCATCAGCAAAGTTAGTAGTGCTGCACATGTCCCCCCCTCCCTCATTGGGAAACAATTATCTTGATAGCATTAACAAATCGAGGGATGAGGATGATGATGATGATGATGATGACAATAACTATGATGAAGACGAAGACTACGATGGGAATAATGCAAGTAGCGACATTGGAAGATTTCGCAATAATGATGGCAGACGAGGAGGCAATGATCGTAATAACAATAATAATCGATGGGGCAGTTTGTTTGGACAACAACCCTCCTCGACATCATCGTCTGCGAAATCGACCACCATGATGAACAGAGGAGCAGGAGTAGATAGGGGAGGAATGGGAAACATGGGAGGGATGCGGACGGCGGCCATCCGTCCCTCTCGGCCCAATGATTCACCAGGAAATATACTTGTCAACAACGGCGGCAACAATAGTAATAATAATGATTCATCGCCACCGGGGAATAACTACGGTATTGGACGGAAGATACAGATGAACGGCGCCGCCGGGGAATCCAATGGCATACCGCGCATTGTACCCATCAATCGACCACAAGATTTGTTAGATTTTGTGATACAGGATGAGAGGTTGAGTGTGGGTGAGTTATTGTTGCGAAGAGAAATGCTGATAGGTCGTAGAATGCTGAAAATGTTCCAATCATCATGGAACTCATCATCATCCCTCTCTCTCTCTCTCTCTCTCTCTCTCTCTCTCTCTCTCCAACTCTCTCTCTCTTCTTCTCATTTGTAGTCAAAGTCTACGCATCCTGGTGCAAAACCTGCCAAGTATTTGATGTGCGATACCGAAAACTCGCCTCGCAGCTTGGTGACCACATCCGTACCGAAACGAACGACCTCACATCGAGGGGAATTGTCCGTTTTGCGGAAATGCGTTTCGACGACCCCAACAATGAGGAGATGTGTCGTTTATTGAATGCCACGAAATTGCCATACATTTTAATGTATCGCGGGTCGCGGGGAAAGGTGGCAGACTTTCAATGTGGACCGGCTAACTTTCAATTGTTGATTGATGCGGTCAATGAGCATGTTGATGCAGACGTGGAGGGGGGTGCAGTAGGAGGAGGAGGAGGAGCGGAACAGGAATGGAGGGTGGTGCGAGAGCAGCAACAAGTGCGCAATCAACAAATGCGACGAGCACAACAGGCGGCCCAGTGTGGAGGGTCTGGATCCATTGCCAATTATCTACCCTCCTCCTCCTCATCATCATCATTAGCAAATTCCTTTGATGGCGACATGTTGAAGCGCAAGGAGGATGAAATTACGCGCTTGTACACTGAATTATCCAATCTTCGCAAGGGCTTTGATCAAAGTATTGTCAGATTGAAGGAAGAGCACAAGCAGGAAACAACGGTATTGAACGAACGCATCCAACGGCTTACTAAAGAGTACGATGAGGATCGGCGTGCGCTATCTGCACAGATTAAGGATCTATCACGTGAGATGATGGACCGTGAGAAGGCTATCCGATCCAGTGAGAATGCAATTAATCAAGGGTTGCGAAATGAGATGAAAAGGAAGGAGGAAGAGTTTGCCGCGACACTCTCGGGCTTATCATCGCGAATATCCGAGTTGGAACAGGATCTACTCCAGAGTAATAATGCGTTACAATTCAACTCTAATACGGGAACAAAGGAACGACAGCAACTCCTCAATCACATTGCCACGCTGGAACAGAGAATTACCGACTTGGAAAAGGAATTGATTGAGGAGAAGCGTGTCGTTGTGGCAAGTACCGAGGAGGCGAGTCGGGTCCTACGTCAACTTGAGAAAATGAGGAACAGCGAAGATAAGGAACGCATCTTGTTGTCCGCCCGGATTGAAGAGCTCGAGGCGGATATTGCACGTCGTGAAGAACAAATGATGAATTATTCTGCCAATGGAGGAGGCGTTGGGAATTCGGCTCTCGATAACATGCAACGCCAGATGGACGAGCTTCGAAAAGCGCGAGATGAGGAGATTGATTTACTGCGTACACGCATTGCGGATCTCGAAGAGGAGCTCGATTGGCAATCTAGGACGTCTTCCATGGATGAGAATTCCACTTCGCAGCAGATGCAGATGCAGCAGCAGGAACTCCTGAAGGAGAGCAAAAAATTAACTTCGCGCATCCTCGAGTTGGAGAATGATATTGACGAACGCGATAAACTTCTACGCACGAGTAACAAGGCTACAGATATATTATTGGATAATATGGAAGCTCAAAAACGAGACTACGAGAGAGAATTAGACCGAACGGCATCGCTTGTGAATGAGCTCGAGGAGGCTATTGCATTGCGGGAAGAGGAGATGCGAATATTTCATGAGCGGTATGAGGTGCTGGAACGGATGGTGGAGGAGTTGAAGCGCCGAGAGGAGCAGAGAGAACTGGCTGCTGGAAATGCGTTCGCAAACGCCGTTCAAATAGCAGAGATGAGATCGAAACAACAGCAGCAAAGTAGCCCAGTCCCATCACCATTTACCGTTGATGCCTTGTTTGGAGGATCTACTGGACAGCCCAGGAGGAGTGGCTGGGACGGGTCATCGGACGAAGACAGCGTTGAAAATTATGAATTATTGAAAGATGTGTTGTTGCCAGACGAGGTCGCTCCAAGGGGTGGGCAAGCGAAGCCACGATCTGAAGCGGGACGAAGTGAAAATATTTGGGAAAATGTCGGGGCCGGTTTGTCGTCACTGATGTCATCCAGCTTCTCCGGGGCAGGGAGGTATGATGATACCAGGGCCGGTGCTGGGAGTGCATCATTTGCAAGTAATACACCCTCTCCCGCCGCAGTCAATATTCCTGCAGGTATTCCTACTCCTGCAATGGCCTTCGAGAGAAGATTGGCAGAAAACCCAATTGTCCCTGCTGGTGCATTCGGCGGATCAAAGCCCACGTCGTCATTCTTCAGTAGGTCGTCGAAGTCTTCCGAGTCGATTCCTACGCCATCGGATTCTCCTGATTATTATCAGCATGTTATCTCTAACTTCAACAATAATGCTCCCGCGAGCTCTCCCCGGGTAGCGTACGAGCAGCGTCCCACAGCACCTTCTCCCCGTGTATCTGCAACAACGGGCATGACAGAGAACATTTATGCCGGCGCCGGAAGCGCATCCCCATATCCAAGCCCTGCCGCCATACGACAAGATGAAACAATAGCACCTGTTCCAACTCCAGCATTGGCATTCGAAAGACGTCTTGCCGAAAACCCAATTGTCCCCTCAGGCGCGTTTGGCGGAGCTAAGCCCACTGCTCATTTCTTCAGTCCAAAACCTGCTCCCGCTTCTTCCGCTACGGGAGCAGGCGGGCCAGCGATTCCTCCTGTGGACGATCCTCAATCAAAGTGGCGAAAATTAGACGAATCAGAGAAGAAGCGCGTGGCCGCTGAAGCCTACAAGGCGTTCGAAAAGTCCTTGGAGGACAGCAGACGCAATACGCAAATAAAACCGAAAACTGAAACTACGAATAGAGCAAATGGAGGAATTACCGGTGGCGGTGGCGGCGGAGGAAGCGACAGGATTAATAAGCGCCCAGCTTCGGCAGATGCCAAAAATCAAAGTCAGATGGAGTTGGAGCGAAAGAAGCACCAGGATATGGTGAGAGCCGCTTCCACGTCTGCGAATAATAGTATGAGCCAAAGTGCCCCATCACTGGAAAAGAGTGTACCAAAAAATGATGTGCAACCAAAGCGAAATTTGTCTGCACGGCAAATTCAGGCGTCGGCAGTACAGGCGTCGGCAAAGCGTATGGTGAGAACGTGTGAAAGATTGATACCGCTATGATCACATAATGGTTTGTAGCTCCTAATCAATTTCTTCTCGCTTACTATTTATGAATCGATAGTCTCTTGCTGAACGGGCGGGTAAGTGTAACATGTATGTGGTGAAGTTTTGAAGGTAATTCATGACGCCAATGAAACCTCGTATTAACGGAAGCATCATATCTCTACGTTCCCACAGCCCAAGCCGATCAAGATAGGAGAAATCAAGCGAGACGGCTCAAAGCCGACGCTGGGAATCCTCAACAATCTTATCGCAAAGATTCTTTGCAGCAGATCCAGGATGCGAGAAGTTCTGACGACGGAAAGAGAGCAGATGAGATAAAGAGAGCAGAGGAATTAAAACGAAAGGCGGAGGCTGACCTTGCTGCTGTCGCAGAGGCGAAAGCAAAGCTCGCTGCTGAGTCAGCGAAACAGAGCGAAATCAAGCCTAGCAATAAGAAATCCAGCGACGAAGGTGAAGCAGCGAAGTCTGAACGGCCTCTGGTAAAGCTGAAAAGTTTGGATTCAAAAGAGAGAATAGAGGCTGCACTACTCGGTGCCTTAGAGCCGGACGACACAGACGGAGAAGGACGAGACGAGAACCAAGCTGATAAGCAAAGCGAACAACGAACGACTGATATTTCGGATTCATCAAAAGGGCCTGATAATGTCAAGACAATACAGAGAAAACCTCGTATACCACAATACGATGTTATCTTTATGAAGGACAAAAAGAATGATATTGATGTGTCACAGATTTTGGAAGGTTCGCTGAAAGATCTTTTAAAGGATGGATCAACGCCCTCACGGAGGACTTCCTCTGGAGATCTCAACTACTAGCTTGCCAGATTTTGTTTTGGCAACGAGGCCGGCACCATGGCCTCATCAGTCGAAGTTGGATGCCAATTCACAAGGTTGCGATGTTGTCACTGGATAATATGTATCGTCCCCAATAGTATTATGACTGTGAATCAAGCAGGCAGAATTATAATAATACAATATGCATATTTTAGTAATAACTGATGCGTTTTTGGCCGGGGTACCCTGCTGAAAAGTTGGTTATGCGAGGAGGCGGTGCACTTGCAGTGGCCGCGATCGTTTGCTGACCCATCAAGAGACGGTGGAGCGCAAGCAAATCAATCAAGGGAATATTTCGTTCTTCTGCCTGAGTGACTTTAGACCTTCCAGGTTCTCGTCCAACAACAAGGAAGTCAGTTTTGTCTGAAACGGAGGAAGTCACCCTACCTCCGAATGATTCAATCATTTCCTTTGTGCGCTCTTTACCCAGCACCAATCCGGATCCGCCGCCCACTTCAGGAAATACTCCTGTCAGAACAAACGCCTTTTTGTTCAACACTCCAGCTACAGCACCATTTACTCCGGGACGGGGAATGATGAACTTGCCTTTTTTGCCGGTATGCGGCACAATCGCAGTGGACGGGATAGTGTTTTGGCTGCCGGGGACGAGATTAGTAGTCGTTACAGCTGTTGCGGCAACGACGGGAGCATCTCTCGACTCAGCCCTAGGCTTTGATTTCATTCCTTTCGGCTTCGTCTCATACGGTTCGGGCTGCGGGGGCATCGGTTCTACCCCCGCGCCTGGTTGCGTGGTCCGAGGTGGTTGAACTGATGGCGCAGTTGCGCTTGACCCTGGCGGTAGATTGGAAGTTGTAGGACCAGCATATTGATAGTTGTCGCCGAATTCATCAATTGACAAAGAAGGCATGGCTTCCAATTCTACGAAAGATACCATACCCAACAAAAGGCTGTGCAACCTTCGGAGGCTAACAATTCGAACGGATCGCTTCGTCGCATCGACGAACTTGGCCTTATTGGGTTGCATTCCAGTCACAAGAAAGTCTACGAAGAGATTAGTAGCAATAATGTATTTTATGGTTTAATAACAAATTCATTGCAGACAATCATAAATATTGTGACTCACTTGTGTTTTTCGAGAATCTCGCGTTCACCTTACCCCCAAAGGATTCGATCATTGCAGATACATTTGCCACTCCCGCATCACTTTCGCCGCCACCACCGCCAGCTTCGGGAAAAGTACCAGTAATGACGAACGTCATTCCACGAAGAAAGTTGGCGTCGAGCGCACCGCTCACTCCGGGAACGAGGATGCGAAAAGCACCCGGAACAGTGGCACTTGATTCTACAGAAGTAGATGCCGTAGCGAAGGTCGAAGTCGCTGTCGGAACAGTGGTGGACCCCGCATTTGAAGGAGCAGTTGCAATTTCAGAGGTGTTGGCATTTGCAGTAGAAGCCTTGGCGGACTTCTTCGACGCCCCCCCAGCAGTATCTCCCGTCGCCAAAGTTGCCTTGCGCTTCGCCGTTCCTGCCCAGTGTTCGCGATTCACGCAGCGTTGAACAAATACAATCTGTGACGCGTTATCCAGAGCTCTAACGCCAGTGAGAAGTACATCCTCCATCGCCAAGAGATCACGCAATGACGTTTGTTCATCTTGAGGATTTGTCAAACCATGCCTGCATTGGAAGATTTGACAATCGAATGAAACTGTGTGTTCCACGACGAACGTTCCAACTTCCAACAATAGAAATAGTTGTCAACAATGAGAAACTTCTTACTACTGAATTTTCATCGGCACCCACCAACAATCAAGATGAATCCTGTCAATAGACGAATTCCCTGTCGCATAATGTATCTTGCAAATAGCCTTCAACTTGTCGTTGACGTCATCCCATGCTTCAAAGACAAAGAGATGTGATGCCGAGATCATGGAGGCAGAGCGACAGCTTCATCATGGTGGTTTGAGAGCTTGTGTGCGTGATGTGATGGCCCGCGGCCCGCGGGAACAAAAACTAAAATAAATGAAATAAATTCATTCTTGGTTGGAACAACTAACTGTCCAAGTCCATCATCCATGGCTTAAAATGTCAGCGGGTCATGCAGAGGAGAAGAGTCTGCTATTCTTTGGACACAATAATTATTCGTCAGCAGATACCAATGACACCATCATCATGGAAAGCCCACACATGCCTTTTTTGTACACGGGGCAGAAAGGTATTCCACGGAATGTAACTCATGTCATTATTGATCCATCCCTCAAGGATATTGGTCCGGGTGCATTCGCTCGCTGCTATGAGTTGAGAAATGTGGAACTGCGCGATGGGTTGGAGAGGATTGAAGAAGATGCCTTTTATGGGTGCAGTTCGCTTGTTGGCATCAGCATCCCATCGACCACAAAAGAGATTGGTCCGGGTGCATTCGCTGACTGCACACAATTGAGAAATGTGGAACTGCGCGATGGGTTGGAGAGGATTGAAGACCGTGCCTTTTATGGGTGCAGTTCGCTTGAGCGGATCATCATTCCCTCCACTATCAAATACATACACACGAAAGCATTCAAGGGCTGCACAAGTTTGGTAGCAATTACATTCTGTGAGGAAATCGAACAGTTTGTGAACGAGGTGTCCTTACCTTGGTGGAATCATGGGGTATCAGAGGCAGCTTTGAGAACGTTTTCTTTTCTAGCTCGACGCAACATTCCAGCTCGATTTGGTACAATTAAAGTTCAGATATGGAAATTTAATACAAAAAAAATGTTGCAGCGCATTCCGGAGGAGTTGAAGGAGGAGAAGGAGTACGATACCGAGGATGATGATTATGACGACGACGAAGAAGAAGAAATCAACAATGGTGACAAGTTTTTCAATGATATAGAATCTCGGCTATCCAACTACGAACATCTGCAAGAGGTTGCCCCTATTTTGGAGCTTGCCCTCTGGAAAGCAAAAATTATGGAGCAACAAGCAAATGGAAATTTCATCAACAACGAAATAAAGGTGCTGTGTCGCACTGATGCTTTCTCAATGTTTGCATATTTCTTTCCAAATGTACTCTCCTTCCTTGTTGATGAATAGAAGATTCTACTTCGATAGATGCCCATCGCTTCTTGTCCGATTTGTTTGAGCCCAGCAGTCTCACCTATGCAATGAACTCTATGTGGATTGAATCAAGTATTCGAATCTAGTGGTGTATTGTCAGTATCGGGATTCACTTAATTACTATATGTTGATTATGAATGTATGTTATTGGAACCATAGTGTAATATGCTGCACTAATGCCAGCACATTGATATCCGGGAAACTGTCACGCCAATATCTGGAAATAATGCAATGTAGACACGAAAATGTGGGTGATGGTGTGGGAGAATGAGTGGAACACAATCGTGGGAGGTGGTACGCAAGGAGACGAAGGAGAACATTGATCAACACTCATACGCACCGTAATGCTGATCGATATTGATCTTCCTCTCTACCTCTTCTCGTTCCCTCACTGGTGGCGTCACCATCATTATTTCCCATGTCAGACGGTCTAACGGCCGACGATACTCTTATCCCATTGGCAAATGCTGCTGCCGTGGATGGACCACCAATGACTGCGTTCGAGGCTGTGAGTACCTCTCCCAAGCAAGACACTCAGACGATGGCACGAGATTGCCCTTAACCTTTACGACACGACGAGGGCCATGCTTTTCGTAGCAACCCAAGAGTGTTTTCATGACGAACTCACAATAGTACCTATCCTGCGTGCTCACCTCATCTGACAAAAGTACGCCAAATGTTTGCTCGAGGCGCTTACTGAGCTGAGGAGTCGAGAGAGGCTCTAGTTGGTAACGTAGCAATGTTGCATCTCGGTCGCAGGCCGATATTTTTTCTCTTCCAGCTTTGTTGGTCGCGTAGTAATGATTACTGATTATTTGTCGAAATCCATATGACGGTGGTGCAACGAATTGCCAATTGTGAATTGTTGACTGGAGTTTGCGATTGCAGCGCAAATTCAGCACTTTCAAGTGCGGGACTATTGACAGCTGACATATTCGTATCTGATCCGCCGGTTGTTTGATAAAAAATTGATGAAGTTCATCATCGGACGGATACCGGCCAGACAAAAATCATGAGAATGTTTTGATGCGATGCAATCGGTGCAAGATTTCTGTGAAAACAGGAAATAAGATATGGACGAGTATGAGTATCATAACTCACTTTCCTAAATTAAATGTCCTGTAATTTACCTTGCCCGATTTGTTGGTATTTTCCTCGGAACAATCTCCTCGTTCACCCTCGACCTGTCGAATGAACCAATAATAGTTGGACGCACCGTCGGAACACGTACCAAATACTTGCCATGCGTTTCGAGAGCATCCTTTCCATTGAGGAATGTGTACTTTTCCGTTGTCGATGTCGTTGTTGTAGTAAGTGGAGATGCGTTGTTGGTATTGTCAACGCCATCCAGCACCAGTGTACGAACGGACCCCGCTCCATTGTCTGGGTCATTATGTATTTTATCTCCAGCAATAATATATGATGATGATGATTGAATCTTGCTTAGCGATCATCATTTCCGTTACTCCTGGCCTCCTCCTTGCCCAGACTGACTTCCGGCCCATGGAGCACAGTCGTGATCATCCCAAAAGGGATAGTTGTATTGGATCCCCACCATAGTTTTCGACTGCAGGTAGGTCAGTATCTCATCATCTCCGGAGTAGCATACGTTTTGTTGTGGACAGGATGGTGATTGTATCTTCATGGGATGTAGCTCATAAACGAGCTCCTCGTTCTCGCCGCCAGCCTGGCAAGTACCAACGCCGCCACTACCACTAGGATGTCTCCTCTTCCAGCCTCCACAAAAGGGAGCGTCGTCTTCCTCAAAAATCAGATGATTTCCCCTGGCAAACTCCGATATGGCACGTAGGACGTGATTTAAGTTTGTCCCGAAGGTGCGTAGGACCAAGGTCGTCTTGGGTGGGCAGGAAGGCAGACGTAAGATGCTATCATAGTCGATGACACTGGTGGAGATGTTGTTGCTGTTTTTGTTGCCTTCCATGTCGATTTTGTAGAGGTGGCATTAGTAAAAGGGAAGTAGTACTTCAATGTATGGAAGAATGCTGGGTGTTGGAACATAATGCCGTCGTCATTTGCACCCCTCTTCACCTCGGGCACCCCGCAATCCAATAATTCAAACATTGGTCTATACTGGGGATGATACTGAGTGAATTCTTTCGCATGTCGTTGGTATTCGGTCTTGTAGTACAAACACGTGTTGTCTGGAATGGTCCATCCCGTGTAGAGCGGTGTGGGCGTCAATGGAGGTAGTAGATTCGTAGCAGCAGCAGCAGCAGCGGTAGTATAGGCAATAGTTGGAGTAGCAGTATTGGCATGACACTAGGACAGTAACTGGACTGGACTGCAGTTCAGGTCGGATCCATCCTACCAGCGCTTGGGTTCAAAATAGGCGAAATTAATATTGCCGTCTCCATGACCATATCCTCAACCGCTGGCTCAATCTCCACTGTCAATTCATCATCGTTTCTCTTCGCCAGAAATGGATGTTTCAACAAATCAGTCGCCGGCGGTCTAGCCTTGGCATTCTCCCAAATTCCAAGGCACAACAGGATAAAATTATGAGCGTCAGTTGACTGGGCACGACACGGTGGGATACCTTGCGAGACTTTCTTGTATAGTTGGGCTGGATTCGCACACTCATGATACAGAACTCTGAGTAAGGATATTCAAGTAGCAGCATGCCGAAGGCGTATATATCCACCTTTTCATTGTAATTTTCATCGTAAAGTTCAGGCGCCATGAATTCAAGCGTGCCAAGAATCCATCGGATGAGCTGCACTGTTTGAACAAACGATTTGAGAGTCCCCGACGATAAAATGTCCGTAACAAATATAACACTCGTTCCGTCTCACACGATTGACCCAAGAGCCGTGGAACAAAATTACGTCGGGATGATGATGCCGCCGTTCCAGCAGTCGAATTTCATTCACACAATATATTTACGAATGCGTTCGGCCTTTTGGGCACGCCCGACAGCTTCACCACACATCATCATTCCATCATGCCACCTCGATGCCCTCGATAGTGTCGTACTACAGGCGTGGTACACGTCCTTGTACGCACCCCCGATTCCAAAACTTTTCATGAAGAAATATCGAATGTATCGTTCGGGGGCGGGGAACTTTTCCACAATTTTGGAGTTCATGATGTGCGCTGGAAAGTAGTCATTGTCATCATATCGTCATCAGCCACTCCCCAAACGATCGGGCGTCGATAGTGCCCTCCCAATTCAATATATGGTGTGTATATTCTTCCCTCGCTTTTGATGCAATGCATCGATGAGGATCCATGCATTTTGTGCGAACTTTGAACCCTCGTCCAATTCTTTTTCAGTGGAGGTATGATCGTGGTGGACATTTCGCAAATCGCGTCGATGGCACTGGTGGGTGGAGAGTGCCAAATTGTAATCTTTTGTTTTTGGCGAAAAAAATTAGAAGCCGTCGTTTTGCGGGCCCGAGCCAGTTCCACCTTCTCGACAGCATCCATTTAAATAGGTGCGATTCCCCAGGACACGAAGAGGTGCTGTGGGTGTGGTGATGTGGCAAAGGACGACCTCGAAGCCTCTCCATGAGGAAAGTTCAATGGTGTATTTGAATTTGACAATCGGATGTTTCGCATTTCCCTCATCATCATCATTTCCAATGCGAGATATTCGTTGAATTCGTCCTCTACCAAACTTACATGTGATATCGTCTCCTATAATATATGTGGAGTGATAGACGGATAATCCTTTGTCGTGTCGCTAGTGCATGCATCCTGGTCAGGATCGGGACTAGAAGCCACGTGGCGGCTGGGCGGAAGCGATTGTTGTGGAGGAGCGGTATGCTAGGGTATGCTGCAAGAGAGTCAGTAGATACCGTGCAGTGGAGGCAAAATCCGGACTCGACTCCAAAATAGTGCAACCAACAAAACGCGCTCACGAAAACGACAACGACGACGCGAAGAAGACGGACGTCATGATGATGAACAACGTAACGGCAGTCTCCTCTTCCTCCGCCGGTCCAGTTCTCCGACAGAACCGCATGCAGCGCCAGACTAACGGAAGTCTCATTCGAATATTCTTCGTCACGCTCGTCGCACTGGTCGTCGTCCTGTCGGCGCTGGCCGTGCATTTATCCCAACGCGTGATGATGATGACGTCGACGACGGCGGCATCATCGTCGTCGTCATTGCTCCAACAACTTTCTCGCTCTCGCGCACTTGCCACTAGTACTACCGTCGCCGCCAAGGATCGCGTCTACTGCATGATTCCTTTCATATGGAATCCCGAAATATATCATGCCATCATGGAAACGTGGGGCAAACGATGCGACGCCATTTACTTTTTAACCGATTCGATTGTCGGAGGAGGGCGATTGCAGGGAGATAAGATTCTCGATAATCCAAACAATTTAATGGGATATAAACCTTACTATGAATATCCGGAGGGTACATTCCCAGACAATGTTGTTTTCATTAATATGACAAGGAGCTGGTTTGATTGTGGGAAGGATGGTGTTGATACGGCTCGTGGTGGTGGAGTGAAAAAAGTTTGTAGACACATTTGGGAAAAAATGTAAGTGTTGCTGATGGGGAAGAGCATGGGAAGAAAAATGCAACTTATTTTTCGGTGACAAATGTTGTGAACGATTGACGTTCTTTTGCTCTATCAATGCTTGTGATGTCAGGTGGCGATGTGAGTTCCCCTTTTCATAGTAAGCTGTTGTCCGTGTCTTGAATACATTTTCCTCATTCATTCCTACTTTGCGCACGATCTGGATTAAAAACAAAAGCATGGGTTTATGTAGAGGAGCACCATTTAGACCAAGCCGAGTGGTTTTGCAAGGTGGACTACGATACATACTTCTTCCCCGACAATCTCAAATACTTTGTTCGACACAAGCACTGGAATCCTTATACAGAAAATCATTACTTTGGACATTTGATTCAGCACCGTTTTAGAAAGAATGAACCCATGATTGTCGGTGCCGCAGTATGTTGGAGTCGTAAGACACTGGATGGTATTGCAGATGTGTACAGAAATATGCCCAAGGGATCCAATGCTGGCGAACGCGGACGATGCGAGGATAGAGCACATGCCACCGAAGAGGTCACCACGTCGAAATGTTTACGGGAGCATTTGAATGTCACCGCATATGCTGCTCGGGATGAAGAACTGAGGGAATACATCTCGATTGATCATTATAAAAGTGTGTTGACGTGGAATAGAACAGAGCAGGGTGAATGGTGAGTGTGGTTCGCAAACACCCTCTCCTCTTTTCTAATATCCTTGAAAATGTGAATCTCTCTCTGGTTTGCACTTCAGGTGGTTTTGGAGAGGCAAACCGCAGGGGGCGGGAGAGATGGAGAATGCACTTGCTATTCGTCCGATAGGGCTGCACAAATACAAACAAGCTGATCAAATTCGAGAGTTAGAGGAGACATTTTTCGGTCCCGCAGATGGTGAAGTGATAAACAGATTGACTCCGGTAGCAAAGACGTATGTCAAAAAAGTCCGAAGAGCCATGGGATTACCAACACCGCCATAACGTTGAGCAACACCCTTGTCAGACATGAGTTTGCTATTTTCACCGCCCTTGAACGCGGCAAAGGCGTTCGCGAGCATGCCAAAAATAAGTGCCGTACTATCGAACTTGAGCGAGTATGACCCATCGCTGCCTTTCTTAAGACTTGCAAAGGCTACACCTCCGACTATGATGGGCAGGCAGCAGACCTTGTAGAAGGACGGTGCCTTGGCGTAGAAGACGGTGCCTACAATTGCAGCCAGCACTGGCTCGGCAGATTTTACTATTGACAGAAAAACATGAGAATTTGCGGTTAACTTGATGACCCTTACTTGAATCATGGTCGAAGCGTTTCAGAGCAGCAGAGGTTTACTTACCAATTTGACCGAACAATGGATCACCACCGAGAGCGAATACGGTTGCAGCATGAGCGCCGGCCGCACAAAAGGCCAAAGGAATCGACTTGATTAAATCGGCGCTCGTAACCTGAGGAACATTTTGCCTCTCGGGCATTTGGAGCCCAAATATCTTCGCTGGGTTGAGCTTCACTGCCCACGTGATGAATGCGTACACAGCACACACCCCTAGCTGCATAGTTGCGACCGTCATGGTGAGACCCGAGGTCTTTCCACCGACGGCGGACAGGGCGGCGGTGTTGTATTCATTGTATTTCATGTTCCCGGCGTACCAGAACACGAAGAAGAGAAGCAGCGCCACAGAGTCGGGAGCACCAGCCATTTTTTGGTTGTAATTGATGGATTACTAGAATTCGCAACTGGCTTGAAGTTCAATCAGCACCTATATCTACTGCTCCCACTCGCACTGCAATTCAATCTCTTTGCATCACGATCGATGGAGAAAGAGTTCCAAATTCCAAGGATTGATTTCGATGAGGATGGTTTCGTAAGAGCAGTCCGGATTGCAGAGGTGATATGTGATATCCTATTCCTTTCGTAGTAGAAGACTAGCTAAGGGCCGCCTCGGGCACCGAGGCTAAAACAACTTGGGATCCCCATTTGCTTTCCGGGGGGGTTCCCCCCCGGACCCCCCCGGAAAAATAGTAGGACTCCGTTTTCTATTCAGGGGGAGTCCCCCCCAGCCCCCCTGGAAAAATAATAATGTGAGTAAGAAAAATTCTGGCGGGATCAAAAATCTTAGTTGGGCGGGATCGAAAAAATCTGAGTTTTTTGGCGGGATCGAAAAAAATTGAGATGTGCTCGCATGGCCATGATTTTTATTTCCGTCGATGTGCAGTACTACTTC